>VZTT01066794.1:7222-32333 GCA_013400855.1 Buphagus erythrorhynchus
ACAGGCTATGAGTTCATTTTCAAGTCCTTTGCTTTTAATATGTTTTATCCATCAGATCTGAGTTCCCTTGTTTCAAAGCTTCCTTGCTTTAGTTTTATTTTCTTCGAAAAAAAAAGCTGTAGAGATGCAGACCTCTTGCTATGGTTTTGTTGTTCTCTATGCAAGAAAATTCTTAAAGCTATATCTCAAAGTGTTGACTGACTTGTGGTCCTGCTAATCACAGTTCTGAGGGTTTATGATCAGATTCTTTAGTGTAACAAATGTGGAAACTCACAAATTTTGTATTCCTGTCTGTTTTTAAAGTGGAATTAATCTCAAGTTGATTCCAAGTCTAGTCACTGTCCAAGTTTTTTGCATGTGTTTTCAGTGAGCAATGTATGTCTCCTTATTGTGTATCTTAGCTGGAGCTCATTGCCTTTCTTTGGATGTTGTGGTAGCTGTCATATTGAACAGCTGCCTCTCTCAAACGATGTTCTGCTCAGGGCCTGGAACAAAACTCCAGTATGCATTTGTTGTGTAACTTAGTTGCTAAAAATCACAGCAGAGAAGATCCATCTTGCATTTGCTAAACAGATTTTTGGTTGAGTTTTGGCTTTGTGAGGGGTTTTTGGGGGGTTTTTTTACACCCTATTGGGAATGAAGTGTTAACCATTGTAAGAGCATAANTCTGGGAAGGCTGCAAGGCTTCAAAATCTTCCTTGAGCTTTACAGAATTTTGGTTCCCTTTGGGGCTGAGTCTGGAAAAAATCTTTAAAATTTCACTGCAGGGAAAGGAATCTCTGTTGTAGCAGCAGATGCTCTGCCTTGTTAGTAAGGGCAGGAGTCTTTCATATGCATTTAGTAGCTCTTGATGGAAAAAGTAGTCTTTGTAAAACACTTAAACCACAAAAAAATATTCCCAAATGTACTGTTCCACTTCTTTAGGTGAAAGAGGAATTTACTTAATTCCTTTAGCTTTTTAACTAAGCAAAAATCAGTCAGTTATCCTGAAATATTTCATGAACAGTTGCTTAGGCATTGCAAATTCTGAAAGCAATTCTGCAAACAATTAGCTTGAAAATGCTGTCCTTTATTCTGTGAAATTTTCACCCCTTTCTTCTCCATGAGCTCTCAGTATCTTGTGATAATTTTCTGCTTTCTGAACTGTTGCCTTTCATTTGCTTTTGTAACTCTTCTCCTTAAAATCCTTGGGTGATTTGTTGTTGTCTTTTACTTCTTCACTTAATTCTTTATTTTTCATTTAATTTTTTTTCTTCTTCACAAGATCTGGTCTTAGACAATGACAAGGAGGATGTTCATATACATATCTGTAACTATTATCTTTATACTGCCAGTTCTTAAAATACTTCACTAGTGTTGAACTGACTCATTTGTCTAAACTAAACCCAGTGTCTGTAATATCTTTCTGGCTGTCTCGGCGTCATTTTAAACACATGCTTAAGGGCTTGACAGGTGAGACGCTAGATAATTTTAATTAATGTGTTACTGTTACTAGGCCTGACTGATGGCCAGTTTCACAAAAATTTTTACAAAAAGTCACAAGTTACTTAATCAGAAATCAAAATCAAAGCAGACTATTTCCAGATAATTGTTATACTTTTTATAATATCTAGACAAGAAAGATAATCAGACTTCCAAAAGCATTATGTTGAGGAAAACAAATATTTCTGAAACGTATCACTGTATAAGAAAAATCATCTCTTGTACATATTTTTTCATAGTAAAGTTGGGGTTCATACCTCCTTCCATTGTAATTTATTCTGATACTTCTCTGATACTGCTTCTGATGTTGTTTGTGCCACCTTACTGGTTTTTTACTACACAACTGTCACATTCTCTCTCAAGCACTTGTAATATATTTTATCTGCTGAGAAGTTATGCATGCAAAGAAAATCTAGTCACTGCATTGGCTTTTTAAAATTCCTCCTCAAAATTTGCTTAAATATCTGAATCTCAGAATACTACTTCGGTTTAAGTGAAAACTTCTGATTTTGTTGAGTGATGTCAAATACTTCCTCTAGTTTTCTTCCCAACTTTACAATTCAAACAGGATATTTTTGGCTTTATTTTCCCTGTCTCTGTAAGCTACGATTTCTTACTGGATGGAGATGAATATTGGAAGGACTGAGAAAAATGTTAATGCCTTTGAAATATGGTATGGAATGGACTGGTTTCCTTCTGGGAACAAAGAGGCATCATATTGTGTGTTTGCTTCATATGCTTGCTTTAGCAAGCAAGTGAATTTGGAAGTGATGTGGTGAAGTTGATTATAAAATGTGTGGACTGAATGTAACCTTGTGTCAGAGTTTATTCATGTAGTGATTTCTCACCTGCAGTACTTTCTTTCATAATGCTGTTAGCAAGAGCAAATTCATAGTGTAGATAAGTCAAAGGAGAAAGTATTTTAAGACATGCTGCTTCCTCTGTGATACATGTTGCTTTGCCTTGAAATTTTCAGTAGGAACCCTAACCATGGTGCCTAGCCTGCTACATATCTGGAGTCTCATGAAGTTTCTGCTTTTTCATATCATGGGTTTTGAGGATTAATTATCCTCTGGTTTTCCCAGAAGACAGTCTTCCTCCTGACGCATTTGGTCTCTGTATTTTTAGAATTTGTAAAGCATATTTGGGACCCCTAGGTGAGGATTTCCTCTCTTATATCACAGAAGATACAAGTTTTATTTTAAATAAATCAATAAAAGGAATTGTAATTTCTAGTGTTTAAATAATTATTCTTTTAGTTCAGCATTAAAAACCATGCATACTAATTATGCTCTCCTGGCTCCTTTGGACTATAATCATTTTGTTACAGACTGCCAATTTGCTATACTGTTTCCTGATGATTTTTCAGTGATGCAGGAAAGCGATCTCGCTGCTACTTCTAGTGCTGGAGCCTCAGCTTTAAGAATGGGTTCTCCAGCCCCTTCTGCAAATATGATCATTCATAGAGCATTAAAATAAATTTAAAAGACTCTCTGCTCAAGAACATTAATCGGTACTAGCTCCATAGTCTTTTTTTTATGTCCAGTGTTTTTCATAATTGCCTATTAAAGAGTTCCTTGCATCAGCATCATGGAAAGCATGTGCAAATAAACTCCTGGCATGGCTGGCCATGGAGAAAGCCAGCTGGGAAAGATACAGATCACTGGATTGCAGCTGATCCTGATGTGCTCTGCTCTAACTTGGGTGTTATGGGACTGTGCCCTGTGGTGGAAAGGTCATTGCCCTGCCCAACTTTTACTGCAAGAAGTAGGGACCATCAAGTAAAAGGAGAATTTAGCATGCTCATGCTCAAGCAAATGGAAATGGTTCTTGGCATACAGAGCAGAATGTAGCTTCTTGCAGTATAATACTTGGATTGTGGATACTGTTTCATGTTTAAGAACTTGAGGAAAGAAATATTCACTGGATAAAATAAGGCTAAATACTTCTTCAAGTCTTTGGGGGCTCTGAAAAATTGGATCCTGACATAGTGTTCCTTAGCAGTATCACTACATGCTGGGCTTAATGTTACTGAGATGTCTACTGTTTGCCACTATAAGAGAGCCTGAGCGCAATAAACATTTGTCTAATGCAGCACAATCATCCTTTTGTTCTTAGTGTAAGGTTACTTAAATACATGGGGAACAGCAGGGGCATTCATGTTATGGAATACTCTTGATCTGATGTTAAAGAAGAAGAAAGTTACTGCTATTATTATCATAGTATTCTCAGTACAGTTCATTTAGCAACAGCAATTGTTTGTGGTTTTCCTCCGTGCATCTCGTAGGTAATGATCCTTCATTCTGTTCAGTTCCAACACTGTGAGAGCAAACCAAGAGATCACATGCAGGATTAGCTAGGGAGCCACTTCACATTCTTCCTGATCACTTACGGTTTTTTTTTTTTTTCAATGCTTTTTCCCACAAGTTTTTCTATGCATGCAGTGTTAAAAATATGACATTTTAAAATTTAAAAGTAAACCATTACTGTTTTGTGTCTGGAATAACAAGGTACAAGAACAAGGCACAAATGAGGAAGCACTTGTTACAAGATAACTGGTCTCCATCAGAAGTAAATAATTTGTATGCTTTTGCTGTGCTCACACAAATAATGTCTGGTTTATAATAGCCAAACATTTGAAAAGCAAGAACAAGCTGTAATAAAAAAGGATCAATGTGAAAAGGAGAGATTACAATTTTCAGCCAACTTGCAGGTGAAGATACAGTTCCATTTGAAGTGAAACTTGAATCTTCTTGAAATATGACCCCAACGATGCAGTTCTTCATTTGAAATCAATTTTTCACTTTTTCTGCTTTGTCCTTTAAGGCTTGACCTACCCAGGAGAAACAGTTGCATGTAGTTGATGTGTTATTTTTGTAAACTTAAACTTGGAAAGAAATTTCCTATCTAACTCTGCTTGAGTGATTCAAGAGTGGGATCACACCCTAAATCTAGTAGTTTAAGGTAGCTAAAACTAAATTTGACATAAAGCTGTAGTTAGATCAGCAGAAAACTCATAATAATAATGATACAGATTTAGTAAAATGTCCAATTTGTAAAAACCCAATAAAATAGTTAATAGTTACTGACAAGACAGTATTTTTCCTTTCGTTTTAAAAATAATTTATCAACCTGTAAGGTCGATATCTCTCTGCAGCACACATACCCCTTTCCAATTTTCATGAATTCAAGGTGGGAGAGGGGGAGATACTACTTTTTCATAAAATCCTGCATTCTTTCCATCTAGAAGGCTTTATGTGTTGTTCATTATGATCTACCTGTCTGATAGCAATAGGCTGTTTTGAGGAATGAAGTTTATTTTGTTTCCTTACACATAGTTTTGCCATTCCTGAAGCAAATGTCAGCTGCTTTATCATAACTCATATTCTCATTTCTCTTCCTGTTTCTTAATTTGACTGAATTGGCTGAGTTTGAAATTGGTTTAATCAATTATTTGCATTTATGATGTGCTCTAGAAGAGTATGAGAATTTTTGATTCTGTGTGGTTTTTATATTTGGGATTTTTCTGTGTTTCCCACTTCCAACCATTCAGTAAATTACAGAAAGGTAATATTATCATTCAGCCTCAATAAGTACTTCTTAGTGATTTTAGTGATTCTTCTGTAATCATGGTAAGATTTTAACAATTAAATTTTGCTAGGGGCCTGATTATTGGTGTTGTCTTTCATATTGGAAGACTGGAAGCTAGGAAGATGTGATGGTGTTGGTGAGGCAAAGCCTTTGTGCTAGAACAGATAGGAAGGTCTCTTCTATTGAAGAACTGTTCAAGAAAAANTGGTGAGGCAAAGCCTTTGTGCTAGAACAGATAGGAAGCTCTCTTCTATTGAAGAACTGATCAAGAAAAACTAAAATATTATTTAGAGAAGTTAATTTTATTGTAGACTCTTTCTTCCCTCTCTCAGATAAATAAATAAATAAAACTGTGAACACAGCTGAACCCTTTGCAAACAAGCCTTACTTCCATTATTCTGAAGTACTCTTATTGTATAAGAAACATCAAAAGGCAATGGCCTTCTGTTTCTTCTAGTCAGCAAACACAGCGTACACAGTGTGGCTGCCTCCACTCCCATCCTCATTCAGTGTAAAAAGTATTGATGAGGAGGTGGGTGCTGAAGTCATCTACTATTTTTTTAACCTGACAATCTGCAGAGATAATTCAGTCTGGTTTTGCCATTTCCTTACCTCTGTTACATATTTAAAACTATTTTTTTCCTGGGTGTTCACAGCACTTTTTTTTACATGATTTAAAATAATAAATACAGACAGTTAAAAGACATTTTGAGCACTTTCTCTTTCTTTCAAAGGTAGATATTAATGTCTATTACATCATCTCAAGCCTACTTCTGCTTTACCAGTCAAAAGTTATGGGTTTTCCTGGTAATTGGCCCAAATTAAAATCCAGTGATAACTGCATGTATTAATCCCACCTGTAGGTTGTATAAAGCATGTCTCTTAATTTATGGGACATGCAAGATTTTGTATTAAATACAAACATTAAATATACCAAATTTTAGGAAGTTTATAATGCGAATACTTTGCACTGAGTTTTGAATATTGCCCATAGTAGAAAAGAAGACTGTTTTCTTTCAATGCAAAGCCACTTTTTGCTTATAGTTTAATTTAGTTGAATGTCAAGACATTTCTTAAAAGGTTCTGGTAGCACAACAGAAGGCAATTGCACCTAGGCTTCCAAAAGGTAATTATTTCTTCCAGAATTATAAGAGTCACTAAGTAATCCAGGAGAAGTGTTTTGAAACTGCTTTTTGAAAAAGCTAGTGGTCAGTAATCTTGGGGAGACCAAGAAAATGAGGGGTTTAATCCAAATAAAAGAGAAGACAAACTCATGTGTTTATCACAATCTGCCAAATCCTCAGCTAACGCAGGGGTGCAAGTCTTACATAGGAAAGACTTTAGCTCCATGGGTGGGAAATGTCTCAACATCTGACTCATTGTGCAAGGAAGGAGATTTGCTTTAAGATTAAGAACAGTCTTAAATCTCACCTTAGTTCAGAGATGTGAGCATCTTTCTACAATTTCTGTTAATCGTTCTTTGTAACCCATGGGATTGGGGATGTTTTTATTTGGACTATTTCAAGTAAATGTTTTACTTTGATTTGTATTTAGGCTGTTTTCAGACAGGGCAATATGTTTGTTTGTGGGAAATTCTCCTGCAGTAGTCCCTAAAACAGAGCTGCTGCACTGCTCTTGCAGTGTTTGCCTTTGCAGTCCTGATCTCCAGGGATGTATGCATGAGATGAAAGTAGAGCTGCACTAAGTTGCCAGTGACAGTGATGGAGGTGAAAGGAGAGTTCTCTGAGGACAAACGATCCTGATGCTTTCTCTTAGGAAAAGAGGGGAAATGTTAGGGATTTATGCAGATAATAATAATAAGGAATATATTTTTGCCTGTTTGTAAGAATAGTTTTAAATTATTTAAAATAATTTAAATTATTTTGTTTTAATATGAACATTTTTTTCAAGACATGGATTGGTACTTCAGTTTTTACTCCAGGAAATGAATATTTCTAATAATCATTCTAAGACACATGGAGACATATGGGGAAAATAATAGTATGGTCATAGATAACAGGTGTTTAGCAAATGTTTTTAATTTAGTCTTTTGTTTTCCACTTTCCTATTAATTCAGCTATTGTAAACTGCAAACAGGTATTTTTGAACTAAGGCTACCCAGTCTTATTCTCATGCCTCTCCGTAAGTCATGTTAATTGATTTATAAAGCAGCATACAGTCCTAACATGTAATGTGTAATAGAATATTAAATTAAAATTTTTATCAGGGCAAATGAATATGATTTTTGCCATAGAAGATCTTACAAGGAATATCCATAAAACTAAAATTATGGTCAATGCCAGAAATACATTTACCTAGACGGATGTTGTCAAACCAGAAGGCTTCTTTGGATTTCTTTGTATTTATAATCTCAAAAGATAATGCAAAGTATATTTTCTTAATTACAGAAAAAAACAAAATTATGCTATAAATCTTAATGTGCATGCACTTCCACCATGTATTACTGACTCTAGAGACCTTATTCAGCCTTTTATTATGCATTTAAAAGCTGTGTCAGATGTTGTAGTTTTAAACCTCAGCACATGAAATTCAGCAAGAGGCTGTATTTAAAATGCCTGTCTCCTTAAGGTGAACACCATGTTAGTCTGTAATCATAATTTTTTCTCTTCCTAGTGAACTTCATCATTGCTGTAAATGTGTAGCTATGCATTTCTTTATAACATGATCATTTTTTGTGAGCCATAAGCCTTCATCATCCACAGAGTACGGTTGTAAAAAGAAACAAGTTTTGCTGGCAGGATTCCTATAATTTTTCATCTCAGCATATCAGTTTGTCTGAAAGTGGAATTTATTTGTCATCTGTGATATAGGGACGTATTACTTCTTTTCACAAATGGCAAATGCCCAAGTCGAGATTTAGTTTGGTCAAAAACATAGTATTATTTTGTTTGCTTAGAGACTGCCTAATTTTCTAAATTCTTCTTAATAGCAATGTATTTCATGTCTTCAGTGAGTTTTTCTTGCTGACTGTAGCTGCTGGAAGGGCATGGCCATTTAGGAGGGGTTTACAGGGAGGCCTGTGTCAAACACCACACGTGGAAGGGCTTGGCCCAGTGATTCGTAGCAAGCTGGTGGCAAGGATAGAAATAAATGCTCCAAGGAAGCAAATTGTCCTCGGGTCCAGGAAAGTTCTTCTGCGCTATTTAAGTGATGTTGATTCACATTTAGAAACTTACTATTTTACACAAAAATAAAGATGATTATGAAAGACACACTTAAGATCCAAATGATTGCAGTCTGCAGCATAAGTATGTAAATTTTATCTCAGGAGTTTATTTTGAAGAGAAGTAGAGAAAGAATCCTTTTTATGCGTTCAGTCTTGTAGGTAAGTAGTGGGGATTTTTAATAAGTTGGGCACATAGCCATATAACTACAAAATAATAAATTTTTATGCATGCCTTTAGCTAGAGGTGGAATTACCAGGCATTTTAGTTTAACTAATGGCCAGTAATATTTAAATACTAATGAAAGAATAATTCAAAATAGGGAGGCAAACAAAAAGTAGCATGAAAATCAGCAACAGCTAGACAACTAGATTTCACTATGGGTAAACTTTCTTTTGTTAAGTTGACTGGATTTTCTTTTTCCTGCAAAGTAAATCTAGATTTAATGTGGCTGATCTTCAGTCAAACAAGTTAAATTTGTCAGGTTTATACCACTGGTCCTTATCCTGCAGCATCCCTTGGTTATGGTGTCTTTTTATTGGTTAAGCACAAAACTTAAAGTTTGTATGATTGTGTTTATATGTTTATCTTGTTGTGCAGAAAATACTTGAATATGACACAAATAGAAGAGGTTGGAACATTGGGAGGATGTCCTTCTAGGTCTGCATAATAATGGTGTTGTCATTGGGACAATAATAGCTGGAAAACACCACTGATATAGGGCAAAATATCATGTAGAAGAGCATGAGTCTTCCTGGACTGACATAAAAGGTTAAGGTGTTGCAATGTACAATGCAGATTAATGTACTTGATATCTGGAAAAATGTTGCAGTAAATTTCTTCTATCAATTTGAAATGGCAGAGAAGAAGAGTGAGTTTGAGAAGTGAGTAAGTGTTGATTCTGAGATAATTGTAGATTGTCAGTGTGATGTGACTAAGAAAAAAATAAACTTAGAAAATTAGGCTGTGGTAAGCCATTTTTAAAGCCTTGAGAAATAGCCTCTGCTTCAGGTCAACACTTATTTTGTCCCAGAATCTTGGAAGGAAAAAAGCCCAACTCCAAACCTAAAATCAGACACTTGGCAATTACGTTGAGCATGGTAATCAGGTCCTCCTGGATCAGTATTTCCAGATTCCTTTCCAGGATTTCTTTATAAGATATTCACTGTGGATCAGGAGTATACATAAGCAAATGCCAGATAAATCTGTTTCAGTAATGAAATACAGAAGACCATTGGTAATTGGCCATTGAAATAACTTTTGTCATGACTCTGCGTAGGTATCTCCACTGAAAGCCTTTGTCCTTCAGCAGCCATGAGACCCAGACTGAGGATGCAGGAGAATATTTTAAATTTTTTTGGTCTGCGTTTATCACTGCTGAAACAACTGTTCCCTGTCTGTTCTGGGAAGAAAACTGTGGATCAGCTTCCTCAGACTAGTCAATGCATCCCTGCTGATAGATGAATTGAATTACAGGCCCAAATGGTTCAGATTGTATAAAAAAATGGTCAACAAGATGATAAAAAATTATATAGGACCAGAAATGACAACAGACTTCAAGTCTTCCTGTGCAGAGTAATTTATGTTGGAGGCAGGAAATATCATAGAATTACGGAATGGTTTGCATTGGATGGTCCTTAAAGATAATCTCATTTCAACCTCCCTGCCCTGGCCAAGGGCACCTTCCACTGGGCCAGGTTGCTCAAAGCCCCCAGCCAGCCTGGCCTTGAGCACCCTCAGGGAAGGGGCATCCACAGCTTCTCTGGGCAACCTGTTCCAGTGCCTCACCACCCTCACAGTAAAAAATTTCTTCCTAATATCTAATCTGGACATACCCTTGCAGTTTGAAGCCATTTCCCCTTGTTCTGTCACTACATGCTCTTGTAAAAAGTCGCTCTCTGTGTCTCTTGTTGCTCCCTTTAAGTACTGGAAGGTGCTGTAAGATCTCCCCAGAGCCTTCTGCTCTCCAGGCTGAACAACCCCAACTCTCTCAGCCTGTCTTCACAGGACAGGTGCTCCATCCCTCTGATAATTTATTTTCATGGCCCTCCTCTGGAGTCTCTCCAGCAGGTCCATGTCCTTCCTGTGCTGGCACCCCAGAGCTGATGCAGCACTGCAGGTGGGGTCTCACAGAGCAGAGCAGAGGGGCAGAATCCCCTCCCTGGCCCTGCTGCACACACTGCTTTGGATGCAGCCCAGGACACACTTGGCTCTCTGGGCTGGGAGTGCCCATGGCTGGGTCATGTCCAGCCTCTCCTCCAGCAGCACCCCCAATTCCCTCTGGGCAGGGGTGCTCTCCATCCATTCTCCACCCAGCCTGTCTTTCTGCTCATGTCTCAGCTAGCACTCAAACTCAAAGCTGTATGCAGCACCTGAGTGTATTCAGTCAACTGCTGACCTGCTGGTTTTCCAACCGCCCCTTTCTTGTAGGGAGACTGGCAGAGGGGGTTCATAGCATGATTGTGTGCTGTGCACTTGTTCACTGGAATATAAGAGGTTTCAAAGCATAATCCACTATTGTTTTCCCTTTCCTTATAGAATGATTTTGAGTGTCTTGGTAGCAGCAGTTAAAAGTTTAAGCCCTCTCAAAAAAGAAGTTAATTTAGTCCATGATGTTACAAGGAAATTAAGAGTACTCTCATCCACATTAAAGCTCTCTAACTGTTTCATCCCAAACCTCCAGGGGTTCAATTAGAATTTGACAATAAAAAGAATTTAACACTGGTGGCTGTGCTAGAGTATGACAGACTTTTTCTGTATACTGCTTATATACTCTCAGATAACTACTTTAAACATTAGAAATATATGTGATTTTTAACGCAACAGTTCTTATAGTTAGCGGTGGTGTTGTGTTTGTCATTTTACAAAGAGGTAATAATGTTGCTCACTACATAGAATATCATATTTACATACCTGTTAGATTAGTTGTATAACGTTTCTGTCAAATCATACCAATTTCTTGGACAGACCATTCTGGTAGTGGCAGCTCATTCTCCATTTATTAGATTTTTAAACTTGCTAACAACCAGATAGACCTTAGGGAATGCAAATAGAAGAATTCTTCATCCTGGGACTCCTTGACCTGGGAGCCATGATAAGCTAGCAATGCTTATAAATGTGTTAGAGAAGAGTTAGATCTAGGATTCCTCAGAGACTGGAGTTCCAAGGGAAAGGTCCTGGGTGATGACCAGGCTGCCAGTGTTTTACATTGACTAGCAATATTCAGCATGTTACTTGCTTCATGCTCTGCTGGAAATTTCACTTATGAGAGTGAGCTTTTTAATATTTCTGGCCATTATACACTTAGCTTAGAAGGAGAGCAGAGTGGCAGACAGATTGATCTGTGCTTGATTTTCATGTGTTGCTTTTGAATCCCAGATCAGTGAATAAAGTTTGTAGTCCAAAAAAACCAGACTATCAGTCTCCAGGGTGGAAACTGCTCATTTTTTGTTGCAGCAAAAGGATGACAGTACTAAGAGTTCTCATATAGTGTCCTAAGGTCAGTTTTGTCATATACAGTGTAAATCCCCAATAATTTTATGGGACAGTTGATGCTATAATTATTTATTGTCTGTGTTGCAGCAGCACCTAGTGGTTCAAATTAAGATCAGAAATGAACTTTCATGGCACATGATCTCTGCTGGGAAAGCTTTCATTAAAAGCAAATAGAATGGAAATAGGAAGATGTGGGAAGCCAGGGCAGAGAACAGGGAGATATCTTTTAAGCCAGTACAGGAGAGCTGAGGTACAGCCAGCAAGAGACCTAAGTTTCCATAAAGGGCCTAATTTCTCTTTTATGTAGAAGCATGCTTTTTCCTAGCATCAGCTCTTGTTAGCTCACTGCCTTTGAAAAATGGATTTTTTGGATATGGACATACCTACTTACTTCTAATCTTATTTAGAAGTTTATAATTGTAACACTTTGGTCAGATTTGAACAAATACTGCAGCCCAGCTACCTGTTGTTAAATATCATCCTTTGAAATTCAGAGCATTGCATTAGTATTGCTCACTGCATCCCAGTGCATGAGGTTTTTCTCACTTGGCTGCTCTAAAGGCTTCACAACTATCTAGTGTACATTAGTATTCCAGCTGAACTGACCTCCTGAAAGAGAGTCTGTAAAGAGAGTTTAGTTGAAATTTCCAGGCATATGAGGGACAGGAAGGTCATAAGGAGCAGTCAGCATGGATTCACCAAGGGGAAATAATGCTTGACCAGTGATAAACTTCTGTGATTTAATGACTGGGTTGAAAACTGGTAGAACAGCCAGTGATTAGTGGCACAAAGTCTAGTTGGAGGCCAGTGTATACCAGGAGTCAGTACTGGGTCCAGTCCTGTTTAATATCTTCTTTAAGGACCTGGAAAAGGGAGCAGTATGTACCCTCAGCAAGTTTGCAGTAGACACAAAACTGGGAGGAGAGGCTGTATACCAAAGGATGGTAATACACACAGTGGGGCACACAGGAATGTCATGAAGTTCAACGTGGGCAAGTGCAAAATCCTGCAGCTGGGGAGGAACAGCCATAGGCCACTGGAAAGCAGCTTTGCAGAAAGAGCATGAAGGCCCTGGTAGGCACCAAGGTGAAATAAGCCAGCAGTGCACCCTTGTGACAAAGAAGACGAGTGGTGCCTGGGCTGCACTGGGCAAAGCACTGCCAGCAGCTTGAGGGAGGTCATCCATCCCTTCTGCTCAGCACTGGTGAGGCCACACTTGGTGGGCAGTTTCCACTTCTGGGCTCCCCAGTAAAAGAGAAATGTGGAGAACCTGCAGTGGGTCCAGTGGAGAGAGCCCAACAAAGGGTCACAAAGATGGTTACAGATCTTGAGCATCTCTTTAGTGAGGAAAGGCTGAGAGCTGGGACTTAATAGCCTGGAGGAGAGATGGCTCCATTTTTGTAAATATCTGAAGGAACTGTGCAAAGAAGTCCAAGCCTGACTTCTCCCACCACTGCCCAGTGATGGGACCAGAGGCAATTGGTGCAAACTAACACAGAAGGTTCCCTCTGAACACCAGGAAACACTTCTTTACTGTAAGGGGCACTGAGCACTCACACTGGTTGCACAGGGAGGTTTTAGACTTTCCATCCTTGGACAGAATCAAAAGGGGTCTGGACATGGTCCTGGGCTGTAGGTGGTCCAGCTTGAGGCAAGAGGGATGGGCCAGGTGACCTCCTGAGGTCCCTTCCAGCCCCAGACAATCTGTAATTCTATCATAATATCTGTAATTCATTCAAACAGGAAGTTGATATGATAACACTTTTAATACTATGGAAATCTGAACAGCTTTTAGAGATTTTTGGATCAGAGGCCTGATCTTACTCCTAAATATTTATTAAAAAAAAAAACTTACAAAAAGAAAGTGTAGCAGACTTTAGTCATGATTCATTGGCAACTGAGGAAAAATTAAGGACAAAAACAGGGAGTCTATACTTGTGGCACAAACCTGGTATTCATCCATCTCCCTTCTGCTTGTTATCTGAGGGTCTTAGAACGTTATTTTGCTTTGTGAAAACCTGATGTGTTGCATCATTCACTATGTAGAATTATATAACAATGTTTGTACAACACTTAAACTATTAAATTTGGAAAAAATAGTTCAGTAAAATAAGACACAAATTTAATTTGGATTTCCAGTCTCACAGCAAGGACTGCATTTTAAGTCCAGCACATTCTCTGATGAATAGCCTCAGTGAAGGAAGCAGAATAGCCTTTCTGTTGAAATAACCATTTTTGTGTGGTTGAGATATAAGGAACTACTGTTTCGAGAGTGTTGACAGAACCCAAATGATTTAGATTTATTATGCTACTAGGGCTTTATTAAAGGAATTACTTAGAAGCTAAGGGTGACAAAAGGTAAACTAGAACATGAAAGACAGTATATAACTATTACTTTCTGCTTATGCTTCTCCTGTCAAGCTTCCTACTTGCTTGTTTATCAGCTTTTTTCAGACTCAGTTTTGCTTTCTGCTTTGCAACATCAGTGCATGGCACAATCTAGAAGAATTTGCTTGTTCTTCCCCTCTAGGCATCACCCTTTCAGCTTGTCACCTTCACAGCTTACAGGTCAATTTTGTTGTGATACCAGTAGTAAATGTAGATGTTTAGCTTGACTTGTTCATTTTGTTTTGCCTGACTTCTGTCTATTTGCCTGCGTGGCTTCAGGGTCTAAGCTCCCTGGGGCATAGGCCATCCCTTCTTGAATGTCTGGAAAATGCTAGCACATTGTGGCTACTACCATGTACACAAAAAAAAAAAAAAATCTGTGGCAAGCAAAGATTAAGAGGATGAATGAGATGAGTAACTGGAAGATGTGAGCTTCATCAATTCTGTTAAACTGTAGGAACATTTTGTATTTTAAGGTCAGAAAGAAGCTCTCATTTTTACTTTCCTAATATAACTCTCATAATTGTATTCTCTCTTCTGGGATGACTTCTAGTCCTGTAATACATATCTGAAATAATTTTCCTGTCCTGTTATTTCTTGGAAAATCACTGCCATGTATAATGAAGTAGTTTTTGTGGTAAGAGAGACAGAGATGTATGCAGTAATACATTTATATGTCTTGCTTTTGCAGTTTTTTCAAAATACTCCAAAGGCTCCTTATGTTTTTCAAGCTAGTTCTTTAGTGTAAATCAAAAAGATAAATTATGTCAAAGATTGGAAAACTTGTGTTAATTTAATAAAAATCAAGTTTGTTTATTGCACTGTTTCACTGAGCACTCAGAAAACTGGATTGCTGGAATTCAGTCATGTATATGAGCTTGTGAGTAAAGAACTTGCAGTGACAATAGTTAACTGCTACTACTGAAACAAAAAAATGTTTTGAATGCCTGTTGCTCTTGCATCACCTTTCTCCATAATGCATATTTATTGCTCAAAGTTCAGGATGTACCTGTGGTTACGCAGCTGTTGAGTATCCTACAACAGAAACTCAAAAAGCTGTATATTGGAAGAGGGTTGTTTAGTTTGGGGTTTTTTTTGTGATGTATTTCGGCACTGAACTTTCATTTTTATATGACCTTTGTCTACCTGTTAAAATTTTTAAGAGTCTTGTATAAAAGTGTCATTTTAAATGACTATTTATTTTCTTTAAATCTGAGCTTTAAATTAAAATGTAAAATCATCAGATACATCATTATGGACAAGGCTATGAGAAGCAGACATGATTTTTAAAACCATTAAACAGTTTATTTAAAGTTAGCACATTAAATTACCATGATTGGAAATAAATCCTATCTCCATTTCATACATGAATTCTGTAAATTGAATGCTACTTCTTGCTTTTTCTCTCATTTCTGCAGAGAATTTGTGCCAGTCGTTACAAACACTCTGCTAGGAATAGCATCCATTTTTAATTATAAAGATATGTTGCAAATACTAAAATTGGAAACAAATTCATATTGCAAACAGTGTTTCAGATTGGTGTATTAGAAACATATGCTTCCTAAACTGTATTTACAATAAAGCTGGAATAAATAATTCATTTTCTTTGAGCAGTAACCATGTTTTTCTTAGTTTGATTTGTAGACTGCTTGTTTTTAACCTTTGCTCTCTGTTAACTTTAATAATTGTTACTCTTAAAAAGCTTAACTCTTAATTGCTTATCTTCTAGTCTTATTTTTTAGGAGATGAGTAACACTAGTCAAAAGATTGTAGTTAATTAAAGTTTGTTATTGTTCTTTTTCAAAGACAAAATTGAGGTAGACTTTGCTATAAGCATATGAACATAAAGACTAAAGGCTATAAAGGGAATCATTTTCATTATGAAATGCTGAAAACTACAGTGCAGCTAAAACCATTGCACATATACTTTCTTTGCATTCTACCCATTGTAGAGACATTGATTTCATTGGATTTTGGACATGATGCAATGTGGGCCAATATTTGGGTCTAATAAATTGCTTTCCTGATTGGTTAATTATTGAGGCTTATATGGAAAGAATAAAAAGAGTAAGACAGATACTGTATAATTTTAAATTAAATTAGCATAACAAGTTTATTAAATATTGGATTAATTTAGTTTTTGGTTTTTTTCTAGCTGTTACTATCCCAAATGCTGGACATCGGGTATTATACTCAGTGCAATAAACTGTTGAAATACTGCAATGTTCTTTTCTAATTACATAAGTCTGGAGTTGTGTACAGGGGGATCTCTGAAGTTGGACTATTTCTAGTTAGTATTATGGAGCAAAAAATGAACTTACAGAGCCCAAAGGGCTCAAACTCTAAGATGTGTGTTTGTAATTACCAACCAACCCAAGGAGGCTGGAGAGTGGCAGGTGTGGGTTCTTCAGTGCCGAGGGGCTGCATCAGTGGCTGTGTGAGTGTGGCAGGGTGCCACTCACACAGGGCTCCTGTGCTGGAGCTGATGCAAACCATCCTGGCTCACCCGGGGGCACAGCCTGGGGCCGGGCGCGCACTGTGCAGCACGCAGCTCTGGTGTCACAGTCAGCGTTCTGGCTGCTTATCTGGGGAGAGGGTCCAAATGTATTCATTCCTTTGCCCTCTTTATCATCTCTCCTTGGCAAGAAAGAAGCAGAAGAAGCAGCAGTTACAGTAAGTGGGGGACAAGGAAGGAATGGAATACCTGAAAGAGGCTTTTTCTTCTTTTTCAAAACAAATGGGCAGGATTGACTT
Source organism: Buphagus erythrorhynchus (assembly GCA_013400855.1). Taxonomy (NCBI): domain Eukaryota; kingdom Metazoa; phylum Chordata; class Aves; order Passeriformes; family Sturnidae; genus Buphagus; species Buphagus erythrorhynchus. The sequence goes on from VZTT01066794.1 coordinate 24,118, forward strand.
TACCTGCAGTATTTATTGTGGTTTTTGACTAGCATTACTGCATACCAGTAACTTACTTTCTACTACATTCAAGTTTTATCAGGTGACTATCAATGCAGCCAGAATTAATTTTTCCTTATGATTTATCCATTATTCTGTTTTACATTTACACTTCACCTTAAATCAAGTTAACTTCTGCTTCTGAACCAACCATGTGTTACTTTAGTCATGCTTCAAGAATAATACTGTATTACTATTATTTCAGGCTCTGCCTGAATGCTCTAAAGTTGTTCTGTCATTCAGGATTTTTAGTTGAGGACAATACCTGTGGCATGGGTGAGAACAGGCTCAGTGGTCATGCAGTGGTGTGACTGTGGATGTGTCCACTGATGATAACCAAATGAGAGACTGGAAAGATCTACCCCTTTCCTGCCAAGTTCTAAGAAAGAAAAACTGTAAAATTAGATGAGAAATATACTACCGAGGTACAACATGCTAATTTCTAGAGCACTGGTGAATGTGTGCCTGTGTGAATGCTTAGTCCTTGAGTGATCATAAATATAATGTATAATCCAGGTTTTGTGAGTCGTCTTAAGAGAGAAGAGACCAGTTACCATTGGTTTTAGTAAGATAATTCATGTAAATTAAGATTATAAATGTTGTCATTCATATACAAGTGAGAAAACCAGCTCTGCTGTTATTTTAAGATGAGGAGCTTTAGAAGGGAGAGTTTTCTCTGCAAAAACAGCCTCTGGTGTTTGATTTACCTACTTTGTACTACTTTTTTCCTGCCTCTCCTCTATCTCCATCTCTTCTTATTGTTTTTTTGGTTTTTTTTTAAGAAACTTGCTTACTGTCTTCTTTTTATTATTTTTTACCCCTTTACCAGTTTATAAGATATGTAACTATTCATTATTTTACTGGAATTTGTGTTTCAATGCTTTTCATGACACAGGTTATAATAACATAACATAGTTATGGCTGCAGATACCACTTCTGTCAGGTTTGAATGCACAGTATTGGCGTTAACAGCTTAATTTTTGAAAAGCCTGAGAATCCTGAAATCCATCTTAATTTGTGTCCTTTACTTTTACAGTTGTTGTTCTTCTGAAATTTATTTGTCTTTTGTGATGTGTTCCACTTTTTTTTGTAATAATTAAACAAAATTGCTAAAGTCTCCCTTCCATGACTATTTTAGATTTTTTGCCAGAGTGGTAAGTGTTTTGGATCTTCTGATGACCATTATAAAGAAAATTAAAATTGTTTGTAATCGCCAGTTATCTCCAATTAGTTGCATAGAATTGAATAAACACTTTGATTTCAGGGTTTAACATATTTTTCAGATTACTCTCAAAATTTTGTTTACATTTGGTATTGAAAGTAGTTGTTTGCAACGTGACTTTACAAGAAGAGTAAAAGTGTCAGAATTTTGGCTGAAGTCTTACAGTACTGTCTTGGATTTACCCATTTGTTGTTCATAGTCTAGATGTCTTGGCAGAATGTATACTTTTTCAATTGTTGAGTGATGACTTCGGACTTGGGTCTAATCAACAGTTGTATATCACAGTAAGACTCTCTTTTAGCAAAACATAATTTTATTATTATTTTTGATGGTTTTAGAGAACGTTTAATTCAATACCTTATTATTTTAGAGTGATTATACTAAGTGCTGTTTCTAACTTCATTATATTAATCATTAGAATTTTCATTTTTTTTTCCATAATACAGGAGGATCCAGCCAATGATCTATTAAATTGTATATACATATATTAAACTATATAGCTTATATAAAGGTTGTATTTATATAGCATATCTAGAGTTGCATTCATAGCTGTATATAAATTTGATAGCCCAGAAATTCTAAAGTGAGTGCCGAGTGGGAAAGGAAGGTAATGGAAATGAAACAAATGATAAGAGGACCACATAGCTCAGCTGTTTTTCTTTTCGTTCACTTTTTGTATTAATTCTGCACTATGGGAGGGAGGGAGATGTTGTAGAGTTCTATTTGGCTCTCACTAAGAAAGAATGAACAATGAATGGCCAATGAACAGCATGATACAATAGCCACATTAATAAGGAAGAACAAAAAGAGAAACACAGCAATTAAATCTTACATCCCTTCAGAGATTTGGAACATCTTGATCATGTAGGCTCAGGTGGACCCCAGATGGGTTTTCCCACAGCATGCAGTGCAGATGCTGTCTGTGGATACATTCCTCTTGCCTATCACAGTGCCTTTTATTTTGTGTAATAAGCAGTCATGTCTCCTAAGAGCCTGGTATGGCATCTCTGTCATGTCATCCACCAGTGCCACCTAGGGCATGCCAGCAGGTTCCCTGCAGCACTGCTCATGCCAACATATGGACTTCCAAGTGTGAGCCCCAACAGAGTGTGCACTGCCAGTTCAGGATCCCTAAATCCTCAAGCACAGTGTCTTCCACAGATCTCCCAATACACTGCTTCCCTTGACATGGCAGGAGGATGGTCTCTTCTGAGAGGGAGTAAGTACAGAAAAAAGACCTGGTGATAGCTTTCCAAGTGAAAATCTTGGTGCAGATAGCCAGTCCTAATGCAGTTTGAGATTTTAATTTTGCAGTGGATTAGACATTTGTTGGTAAGAGGATGAAAAAGCCTCTGTTGGCCCATCAGTGTTAGTTTTCCCTTGCTGCTACTCAGATACAGCTATGAACAGATACAAAAGGCTTCAAGCCTGTCTGCCAGGTGTACGCATTATTTCTAACATTATATAGATTTAAACAAAACTCCACAGCTTTGGCAACTCAGTCAAAAACAAAGAGTACCAGGTCATTGACTGTATGATGTGGCTCACTCACTTTATTTTATTGTAATTCTGATCCTTAGACCTGTCTCTAAACATGTACCTTAAGGAAGGTTGTGCTAGTCTCATTGCACATACATTGGTCCACACAAGCAGCAATTGTATTCCATCTTATATTTTCTAAGCTATTTTTGAGAACTTGCAGTTCTGAAAGCTATAGTGAATTTAAAGTCCCACTGTGACTACTACTGACTGCTCTTCAAACAGTCCAGAAGCAATATTTCAATCCCTGCAAAATCATTCATTAAAGGCATTTCTGAAGCATAACTATCAAATCCAAGGCACTACGCTAGCATTTTTTTTCTGTTATGCAACAGTTTTGGTGCTGCAGCAGTTTCAGTGTTTCCAGTTTTTTTCATCTTCTTTTACCTCACATTTTTAGGAAACAGCTAATTCATTGTGGTAGGGAACAGATTAGAGAAAATCAGCAGCAGGATAAAACAGTGAATTAAAGATGATGATATAAAAGCTGTCAGCAGCAAAAACTTTTGGGAGCCTCCATCTGGAACAGAGATGCCATTGGTTGAATTCTACATACAGAGCTCACTAAGCGTTCAAGGTTGGAAGTATTAAAATTTCTTATTAGTGATTTCTATTTTGTTATCTCATGTTAATGTTGTTTAGCATAGCGCACTGTTAGGCAAACTGCTGAGTTGTGGCAAGCAGCGTGCCTTTTGTGGAATTCATTGCCTTTCAGCTAAATAATAATATTGCATTAATAATGCCTGGGAAAGTTGAACATAAGCCCTAAAGAAAGTTTGCTTTAAAGCATTTTAATAATGCAGTGAAGGCTGTGAGGGTCACTCATTCTTTTCAGTCTATTCTCTGTACAAGTCTTCCCAAAAAGGCTCTTTAACAAGAGAAAATGCAGACCAGATGAGCTTAGCATACCTAGCTTCTCACCTGAAGTTTAGAGATGTGCATGGTTGATGACTGTTCCTTTGCCACAGTGGAGTGTGTACAGCAGTGATTAAATCTATTTGCACACAGGCTTTTCTCAGGTGCTTATCCAAGGCTATGAAGCAGAATCTCAGATGAGAGCTGCAGATAGGAACGTCTACATTCTGTGNGTTGTGTATTCTTTCTTTCTGTGTTTTTGTTGTAAGGTTTTTTTTTTTTTTTTTTTTTTTTTTTTTTTGTAATGTAGGGTTAATACAAGGAACAAAGTAATCTTAAGAAATCCTTAAAACTGCATAATGTCTGGGGGGGGGGAAAAAAAACGTGGATTCAAATGGGAAGAATCTAAAGCATGTCACTGAATTGACTTTTGAAAGTGACTAGGTGTTACAGTAATCAAGATGTTATGCAAAGAGAGGGGTTTTTCAACTTAGAATTTGTACTCACTCATCTTTTCTCCTGTCTAAACAAGTGTTTTAATGATTTCATGCATCCCAGAGTGTCTAGCTTCACAGCATGCTGCAATCACTTTGCCTTTGGCCCTAGAGGCTGAGGAGCCCTCCAAAAATAAATGGGAAAAGCCAGAAGCTGTCTCCTCAACTTAGCATTTTCTTTTAGCCCTGCTTAATGGCAGAATTTTGTTGGGTTTGGTCTCAGAATGGTGTCTCCAGCGAAAGCTTCCTCTGGCAGCTGCTGTCTGCTGCTTCGGGGCATCAGCTGGGATGCTGTGCACAGCTGTCTGCCACAGAGGTGCCTCCCAATGCCTGCTATTAGAGCTTTTTAACTACTTGTCCTGTACAGTATCGGCTGTTCAGCTACCCATAAGTGTCAAGAAGTGTCAAGACTGTGGTAATTCTGAAACTATGCTGAGGAAGTAAATCTGCTGGGTTTTTTCTTAACAGTTCTGTACTTAAAATCAAAACAAAGAAAACAGCTACACAAAGAGAAATGCCTTGTTGCATAAGAAAATAGCTGGATGGGAAAAATCGAAAAAATTTGTTACTTTAGAACTACAAAACAGGTATCTGATTGCTGTCACTCTAATACTGAATATTTGTGCTGGATATATTTAGATTTTTATTTGTAGACACTCCCGAGTTGCTTTGCCCATCCTTCAGCCATGGCAGCTGATGTGAGTGTTAACGAGGTAGTTCAGTTCCAGAACAGACCTTGGCAGATCTGTCAGTTCAGTTCAGGCTTAGCTTCACCACTTCAGTGGTCTGGCTGGCTTTTGGAGGAGGTCTTGGTGTGTCCATCCAGTTCAAAGTATGACTGAAGTATGTTTGTATAGGTGGTCATATAAAGTCGTTAATCTTTTTTTTTTTTTTGATATATATAATTATCAGCAGTGAGCTAGTTTAACCCTTTCTGCATGGCTATAGTGTCATTACATGTGAACTTTAAAAATAATTCAACTTCTTCAGAATCATAAGGAAAGGCCCGTCTTCTCAATGGGTATGTAACACACTGTAGATTTCAATGGTTTCAGATGACATCTTTCAGAAAGTTAAGTTGGCTTTGCAACCGCTTTCTGTGCCACACAGAGGTTTGATTTTTTTTAAATTTTTTTTTTACAGATTTCAGGTTAGTTTTATTATATACTGATCATGGATTAGGATTAGTGATTTTGGACTTGTGTTCCAGAAGCAGAAGGTTTCCATTTAGTCACCTAGGAACATTGATTTGAACAAATTTCTTAGACCTCTTTTGGCAACAGCCATCTTGTCTTGCTTGTTTCTGTTCCTTTTTTAAAAAAAACGGGGGAGAAAAATAAGACCTTTTAGAAGATATGTGAAGATTTGTATAATCCTCACCCAAAGTTAAAGTGGAAACACAGAAACTACTGTCCTTAGTATATGGAACTTGCTGGGTGCAGAGAGTAGTGATCGGTGGCCCAAAGTCTAGTTGGAGACCAGTGACCTAGTGGTGTACCCCAGGGATCAATACTAGCTCCAGCTCTGTTTAACATCTTCATTAATAATCTGGATGTTGGCAGCAGATTTGCAGAGGACACAAAGTTGGGATGAGTAGTTGATATGTTAGAGGGTCCTACTTCCATCTAGAAGGACTGTAAAAGGCTAGAGAAATAAGCCAGCCAACTTGGCTCTGAAGCCAAGACCTGGTTTTGGTAAGAATTTTCATCATTCTAATTAAAATACTTCATGCTTCCTTTTGACAAATATGAAGAAAGAAGTTATTCTTAAGGTTACAACACTGATAGTTGTCTTTCATTGGGAAAAGTAAATTTTAATTACTGGGGTTTTAAATTCAATCTATTCAAATATCCTGTACTCTAAGGCATGGATGCATCTCGTGTTTGGGAAGAAGAGGAAGTGCTGCCTTTTTTTCTTGGAAATGTAAGATAAGATTATTGACATACAGGGAGTTTTGCACATTTAATTGATATTCATAGCTTTTAAAAATTTAGAGGACTAGAATTGTGGATTTGATAGTGGGGTAAAAATTTAGTATTCCTTTAAAAAGGTTGTATGCGCTGTTTAGGCTTTAGCAAATTCTTTAGAAGTTTGTAATACATATATTTGTATAAAAATGTTTTCAAGCAAATAAGCCACGCTTTCGACCCAGTATTTAGTTTCCCTGATACTTCTGACATCATAGAAAAGTATATGAAGCTTTGCAAAGTAATGAGATTTTTTTTTTTAATGGTTGCATATGAATGTTTGTATGTACAGAGAGGAGGAACAAAATAGCCAACACTGCTCTGCAAGTCATTAAAATACCAAAAAATGTAATTCATGTCTTCTCTGTTGTAGATTTGTAGTATCTTCAGCTTGTCAAAAAGTGTGCAATAAAATAAGTAAAGCAAGTTTTCCAGTTAAAGCTTGTTCCAGTCCCCTGTTCTGACTCTCTACATTGTTCTTCATTTTAGGTCTGCTCTTCTGTAGCCATCTGTTCACTTCCTAAAATAGCACTGCTTGTGTCTTAATTTAGAACTTTTCTCATCATCAATAATACATTTTAACTTCCCTTTGAATGATACTCATTTTGATACTGAGTTTTTTAATGCATTGCTGAATACGTGTATGTTAAGTAGTTGAGCAGCAACTTTACATTCATAATTGCACCAACACGTTTGGGTTCTCAAACATTAGAAATAATTCTTGGTTTTCGGTGTTTTCTGTGTTTGTAATTGTTTTGCATTATTCTGAGTATTACTTCGTTAGGAATTAGTCAAATACTAAATCATAAATACACTAGCAAGCTGAAAAGTGGCAGCACGAAGTCATGCAGTAATTCCAGCCTGATCCTATGTTTGTAGTGATTGAAGGCGATGTTCATGCTGCATGATTGACTGCTGCTGGACTTGTGATGGACTGGAATAGATAAGAGCCCTATCTTTGTAAGGGCACTAATTTGCCTTTCCTCTCTCCAGGCATTGATTTCCCATGCTTTCTATCATACTATCTTTCATGTCTCTAATTTTTAAAACATGTTTAGTATGTATGTTTGGCTGTCAGGTTTTTTCTGTCATAGAAATGCTGAAAGCCGTATTCACTGTTGAAAATTATAAATGTTGACATTTTAAAAGTTTAGTTGCTTACCTTCACCATATTGATGGAATAGTTCTTTGGAGGAGAAAAATGGTCTTTCTCAATGAGCTGGTGAAGTTGGAAATGTGGGCTTTGGTTGTTTAAGTGATTATGTTGATAGTTTTCACTAAGACATTCAGATTTTTTTCTCATTTACTTAGGAACGTTTTCAATATCTGCTATGATTTCTTATTATACTTGTGTAAATACAGAGAAGTCATTAGTGGAATTCATGAAAACTGCATGGCAAACATGGATGTCATGGATACCTATAAATTTTAAGACCTTTTTTATTATTTTTTTAGTGACTACTGATTTTAAGGAGAATTGCAGGATAAACGACGAAATTGTGCAATCCATGGGGTCTCCCATTCACTCAACAGCCCATTAAGGGGGAATTTAATAATGTTGCAGATCTCAGAATACACTAAAAGAAAAAAGATTTGGTAGAGAAGTGTTTTCTTCTTTCCCTGTTAAATTACCCTGATGTCCATTTCTATTTTTATAATCTTCAAACGACTGGTTTAAAATGTAACAGCTCAAAGGTTTCAGTATGGACAAAAGTAATTATATAATGATGGAAAATGAAAGGAAACTTTTCAATGGCATATACCATTTGTATTTTGCTGGCCATTTGTGAACCATGAGGATTACTGATGGTGCAGTAAAAAATAATAATCCCATCATTCTATCATCCTTCCCCTCATTGTTGAACAAGCAAGAAAAACTCAGAACAAATAAGGAAAACCAGTATACATTTACAACTTGGAGTTTCAGAGCACCCACAAGAACATTAGTCTTGATAGGGCTGTGACAGTGGCAAGAAATGAGGCCAGACAATGGATCATAACCTGTTCAGCCTTCCTGAGACAGGCACGCGTGTCCCCGTGCCCCCCGTGCGTGTCCCCGTGTGTGTCCCCGTGCCCCCCGGTGTGTGTCCCCGTGTGTGT
>VZTT01066794.1:32354-76698 GCA_013400855.1 Buphagus erythrorhynchus
GTGTCCCCGTGTGTGTCCCCGTGCGTGTCCCCATGCCCCCCGTGTCCCCGTGCCCCCATATGCACATCCCGAGGCTGGATCGCAGCCTGTAGTGCCAAGTGCTGCAGTGTGCCAGCAGCAGAGGCACCCAGGCAGGGAGTCGGGCTCTGTGGCTGCCTGGGAATGCTGCTCCTCAGGATTGTACTGTTCTGCTGCTCTGCTCCTCTCCTTCGCAGGACTGCTGCCTTGGCTGGGTGTGTAGGGCAGAAACCAGCGAGGGAGAGCCCTTGGCAGGGTGCTCCGCGTTGCCGTGTTACAAATGTGGCAACTGCTGGGTTTCTTCTGAGCTGCGAGAAATTTGCATGGAGTGTTCATATGGGGTGTCATTCTCCTCCAAATGCCAGCATGGCTTGGTATGGTCCTGACAGCTGATTGATTGATTTGATTCATTGCCTGGATAAGCAAACATATGAGACATGACAGGCTGTATAGGCTTTAAAGATTTCTCCCATTTTGTTGCTTGCTGTAGGCTTAGAGTTAAATATAGTTAAAGATTTGGAATCAGCAAAGAGAGGGAACTAAAAGTTAAGAATAAGGAGTCAAATATCAGTGTGACAAGATTATTTCCAGAATATAAATTTTTTCCCTGTTCAGGAGAAGAAAAAGATTGATGTTTATATTCACATCAAATTAACAGGGACAGCAATAAAATGACAATATTGTGTGTTGCAAAGGTGTTTAGGAATAGAAGTGACTGTGAGTCCCTGAAAGATGACGTAAAGTAAATCAGCAGCAAGATAATGTCAAAAGTTATGTTTAGGTAGCAAAGACAAACATGAGAAATAATGTAGGCTATCTAATGCATTGGTAATTCTAATTTCATTGTAACTAAGGAATGAAATTTTGAGCATGGCTAAAGTACAGTAGCTCAAAAAAGAGTCCACTGAAAACAGAATGATAGGAGCAAACGTGCTTAAACATTGGAGGACCATTCACAGGAGAAAATGGTGAGCTACAGTTCTCTGGGCTCATGTCAGATGAGGATTGCATAGGGCTGGAAGGCACTTCTATTACTGCCTTACACCTGCTATTAAAGTAAGCAAATTTTAAACCAAAAAAATACTTTATATGCAATCCATGATTTGCCACATAGAATTGTTGTTTAAAATATCTGATTGTAAAAGCATAGCAAGATTCCAGAAAGGGAATGAACAGCAAACTTCACCCTGTAATCAGGACCTGAAATCAAGGACCAGCAATCAAGACTTGGTAGTCTTGAATGTTGCTACTCTGTAAGTGAGCATCAAGAAAGGTACACAAATGTAAAGCATATTCCTGGTATAATTTCTTAGCTTATTTTTAGTCTCCCTATTTTTATTTTCTGTATTTCAGGTTTGGTGGAGCATATGTTTCAAGTGGTACATAAAGCATGACTTGTAGTACTCTGGAATAATTTGAGATTGTAATTTTAATAATTAGTTGGATGAGTGAGTGATGAAAACACTTAGCATTTAAACTGATTTTCAGGTTTTTCACAGCTCACTGAGATAATTGGCTCAGTTCCAACTATTTGCAGCTTTTTCAGGATCCTCCCAGCTGGAAGAAATGACAAGAGGCTTTGGTTCCCATTTTCAAAGTTTATTCATAAGCATTAGGAACAGACATGAGGAAACAAATGAACCCTGAGGTGAAAGATTGATCGTGTCAGTTCTTTGAGTCAGTTGCATGAAAAGTGGTCAGCTCCAGAACTGTTAAAATAGGCACAGTTTATAAACGTAATGTTAAACAAAACATTGGAAAAAGGTTTCACTCAAAGAACAGGAAGGATTTTAGAGATTAGGGGTAGGGGATAAATCTCTGTTTCTTTTTGAGTTGTTTCATGAACTACAGACCTTCTGGTGAGATATCCTCTCCTCCCACGACACCTGAGTGGAACTTGTCCCACTGAGATCTTCACCACTGCTACCGCTAGAGACAGCAGTGAACGAAACATAAACAATATTGAAAATCCTGTTTTTTACAATCTGCACTTTCCTGTGTAGGATTTGATATCAGCAGTTTTTCGTGGATGGCAGCTCAATGTTCTGGAAAGACCTATAGTACGTTTCCAGATCATTTTGTAGAAACAGTTTCCCACTGCTTGTGATAATTGCAGAGCCCTAGGAAGCCAGCAAAAATCTGAAACAGCATGACTAGTTCAGCTTTGTGTGAATGTATTTCTTCCAGGAGCTTGAAGGTTCTTTAGATGCCTTTATGCCACTGCAAATCTGAGCTAATAAGCCCTGTCATGGCTGAGCTGGCACCATGTGAAGTTACCATAGGTGTATCTATCTTGGCATTTCCTGACCAGGCTGATACAGTGGCATTAGAGTGCATAGTCAGTGAATGTTGATCAGATTTTCGTATGTGTGCCTTCGTGCTAATCCTGCTGTATCCAAGCTGGTGCTGATGGTGCTAATGTGGTGTCTCTGCCTTATGGTCTAGATTTAACCAGGCTCTTCAATTCAAACAGAGCTCTTTTGCCAATGAAATGCTGTGTAAGACCTGCCAGAAACAGTGTTGGGTTGAACCTGGTGAAGAGAACAGGCTCTGCTGATTGGTATGTTCTGCATGCTCAGTAATAACTGCAGGGCTGTTCCCCTCCACAACCTGAGGTATTATTTGACATATGGTTATGGAAAGTTGATTGTAAAAACAAAAAAAATATGGAGATTTTTAAACAGGCAGTAGGATTTATTGTAATGCACTTTGTTTTTCTTGACCACTTCTGCTCTTGGGTGTTTGTTGCTTTTTTTTTCCTAGGTATAGTTGAAAATTGCTCCTTATAGTGTTTCTATTTTGAAACTGTTGTGTACTGCTGCTAGTTTTAAGGAGGCTTAAGAGTACTAGTACAAAAAATATATCTTAAGAAGTACTTACGTTTTGGACAAAGAGGAACTGTCCTATTTTTAAGGATTATTGCAAGCACTTTTTATATACTGTTTTTTTCCACTTTCATGAAGAATTTTCCCATAAATTAACAAGAATTCACATTTAATGAATTGAAAATTCTAAACATATGGATATAATTTACTTCATAATGAGATTTAGCGAGACACAGAGTAAAACAGTTACATTGTCATCTAAACAGTATTTATTTATACTAAATATATTAGTAGTTTTATAAATTATTTTTTACTCATTCTCATTTTACATTATTAAATTATACTGATTTGCTTAAATATTTAATCTTCTTGTGAAAGCTAATAGTTTATTGATCCCTTTGCATGAATGGACATCCTTATATCCAATAAGTAAATACCTACAACTGAATTTTAATGTCAGTCTTTTCATCATCTCTGCTGAGAGTACAAAATTATGCCTTTTATACCTCAGTATGGTGTTTTTAGGGCCTCAGTTCAGAGCTTTGTATATAGAGTTGTGCTAAATAAATTGTTATTGTGTAATTGCTTACAGGAGACTCTTCTGTCCCAGGTGATTCTTTCAGCAAGCAAATTGAAGGGGACAGATACAGACTAGGCCCAGGTGCTAATTTTATCTAAAAAATAAAAGAGACAATGTCTTTTTCTTCAAGTCCTTGCCTGCAGTGGAATTGCTTGTCTACAATACATGTTTATGTTCTGGTTTATGTGCTAACTGGCATTATTTTGCTATGATTCCACCTTCAGGCTTTGAAGTCTTATAGCTGTATATGATTTAACACCATTCAGTCTGGAGTCACATTTGACTGTCATTGGGATTTCTGCAGTTTTATTAGCTCACTAATACATTTAGTGTTCTGCTTTCTCCTAATTTCTGTGGATCTTGGCTTGCCTCACTCCCCTGGTCCAGTATTGTTGATGACCTTTAGTTGCTTTTACTTGAACTCCGAAGATGAACACAACATCCTCAGTAAGACAGGTGGCTTTGTGATCTGATCTTGGATCTCCTCTAGCTCCATATCTTGTCTGTGTGTTTCTTATGTGCCTTCCTGGAAGTCCTAATCTTCCTTGGAAGTCCTGTAGTGCACATCTGGATTCAGGGAAAGTATCTGCTCAAGCTGTGGATACAATGACTAGGGAAATCATGGAATCACAGAGTGGTTTGATTTGGAAGGGACCTTAAAGACCATGTCTTTCCAGCCTCCCTGCCATGGACACCTTCCACCAGACCAGGCTGCTCAGAACCCCATCCAACCTGGCCTTGAACACTTCCAGGGATGGAGCATCCACAACTTCCCTGGGCAGCCTGTTCCAGTGTCTTACCACTCTCACAGTAAAGAATGTCTTATCCAATCTAAAACCTACTCTCAGTTCAAAGTCATCACTCCTTGGCCTATCACTACATACTTGTAAAAATTCCCTCTCCCACTCTCTTGTAGCCCTCTTTAGGTACTAGAAGGTGCTGTAAGGTTTCCCTCTTAGAACCTTCTGTTACCCAGGCTGAACACCCTACCTGTCTTAGCCTGTCTTCACAGGGTAGGTGTTCCATCCCTCTAACCAACTTGATAGTCTTGCCCTGGATTCATTCCAGCAGGTCCATGTCCTTCCTGTGCTGGCACCCCAGAGCTGATGCAGCACTGCAGGTGGGGTCTCGCAGAGCAGGGCAGAGCAGAGGGGCAGAATCCCCTCCCTGGCCCTGCTGCACACACTGCTTTGGATGCAGCCCAGGACACACTTGGCTCTCTGGGCTGGGAGTGCACGCTGCCAGCTGTGGTGTGACATGGATATCACACAATATGTGTCTCAAGAAAGACAAAGTATCTTCTATTTTTTCCTGTCCTTTTTTACTATATGTTTTTGAGGTGGCTTCTTTTAACAGCGTTTGACAGGCTATGTTGAACAATGCAGAAAATACCTCAGTTTCCTTAAGGATGAAGAGTTACCTGATTTCTGGTGTCTGGGGCTGTATGAGACATGAGCAGAAGGAAGACAGGATACTGAGGCCCTGGGGTCTGTGGGTTAAACCTGGAGGATTATTTGCCTATCAGCAGGTCTGTATGCATTTGGTTGTTCAGCAATGCAGAAGTGCAAAGAAGGGTGTTGTTCCAAGCCACAGTGTGAAGTTTCTTAAATCCTGTCATTATTGAATGATGCAAGCCTGTGGTCACAGGTCCCTCATACTGGAGCGCTCACTGGAGTGGTTCACATAAATGCAGTGTTTATAGATAGAATATATCATTAGGAAAATGGAATATAGTTTTTCTTGTGGCTCTTAATCAAGCTGGCAGATATGTGAAATGTGTTAGCATCTTGCATCAGCATACTTTGTCATATTTAAAAGTGCTTCTAGCTGAGGTTAATTGTATACTTGATCAGTGTACTCTGCAACCAAGGATCCATTTAAGATATTAAAATGGGCCTGTATAAGATGCTGTCAATTGTTTCAAGTGTTGTTAACTAAGAAACTAAATGGATTCTTTCCCTGAACTAAATAATATACAACAAAACTAAGTTCAGAGACAAGAATTTTATCTTTTTTGATGTATTGAAAGACATCCTCTAAAGAAATCAGAAAAGCTGAAAATCAATATCTCCTTGTAAAGACTGCCCTTTACAGGAAAGATTCTCGACATCTACTCTAAGTACAGCTGTTCTAACCTGTGATAGAACTAAAAATTTCAGAGAAGTCTAAAATGAGATATTACTCTTCAAAGGTACTTAGCTTTTAGTTGTTGTTGTTGTTGTTGTTGTTGTTGTTGTTTTAACTCTTGTCTTCCCATCTCTTGGATGTGCTTGCCTTCTATACTTTTCCTTCCCATCCTGGAATTTTTTATGGTTTTATAGTGAAAGGAGGAACAACACAAACTTCTTACTGGAAATACACATTGAGGAGAAAAAAAAACCCACGCAAAACACAAACTAATTTATCGCCAATAACAAGAGCCCAAAGAAAAAATCCATCAAGTGCTTAGTATTCCTAGCTTCAAGGAAAAGTTTTGTTTATTGGGTACAAACAATTAGAGGTATTGCTAATGCTGCATCTCCAAAGAGTTGAATGTCTTCAGTGGTTTGATGTTCTTCTGAAGTTCACCTGATCACTGCAGTGATCACACTGACAGTGGGATGGAGTTGAAACTCAAGCTCATTAAATACTAGATTAAAACCCAGCGCAGAATTTGTAGCCTAAGGCCACACAAATATTGTAAAATTTAAATGATAAATCATTTGAGAGAGGCATAACCCACTAGACTAATGGATACACAGAAAAAAATGTCTCATTTAATTGCTGTTAGAAAACAGGAGAAACCCTGGGGAGGTTTAGAAGTTCATAGCCTTCAGAAGAACTCTAACATAGATTTCACATTAGCTACTGTGGTGCAGAATGCTTCAGGTCTTCAAGAACAATTTCTGTGTCATTTAATCTATCCTTAAATCTGTTGAGAATGAGTCTGTGTGCTTTCCTTGCCCTCACTGTTCTTTTAGAAGAATTATTTGTGAGGGCTCACCTCTCTAACTCTTCAAAAATTTATGCTTTGTTTTTTATGATTTCCTTACAGTTACATTTCTTCGGCAATACTATTTTCCCTCTGATACTTGTTTTGCTGTTGTATTTCCATAAACACACCAGCAGCTACTATCTAATGCTTTTTTTTGCTAAGCTAATCAAGAAAGGTATTTTCACTTCCCCTGAAATCTTTTCTTTATCATTACAACAGCCCTCCTTTACATCTGACTTACAAGTGATACTACTGCTTCTCTGTTTTCTAGAAAAAGAAAAATCACAGATTCACATGTCTATCTTGTACTTCTGGTTTATGATCATCCTGTTTTTCAGTAGGTCACCTGAACCTTTCCCTTCTGTTGTTCCAGTGCCTTAGCTCCTTTTTTATAATAGTACGTCTTTGTCAATCTGTGAGGATACCATTCTGGATTTATATGGTGATAGCAAATGGCATTTAGATCACAAATTCTTAGGAAATCAGCCTGCCTTATTTCTGCTACTCACAGACAACATATTTTCTTGGCAATTACAAGCATTTGCAGTTTGCATGGAGACTTGTAGTTCTTTTTATTCTGCAAATACATCAGAGATTTGTGTGCAGATATGCAAATGGTATAAGTGCTGCTCTGAAAATTAATTTTCTGTCTTCTTTGATAGATCTGGAGAAGGTGCTACAAAATTTCTGCAATGTGCCATCTGTTTTATGTATGTTTTCTGGTTGACATGTACTCACTTGAAAAATGTGACAGTAGCAGAGAAAAAAAGGCAGCATTATTTATCTCTGGTGTTACTGTCCATGGAACCCATAAAATGCCTTAAAATCATTTTAATATTAAGAGAATCAATCTTCTGGTGCTTTCTCCTTCCTTTGCCTTCTGTAAAGTATGCTATATAGGATGGGAATTCTGTTTGCAGGAGAACAGGCTTTTAAAAAGATGTTTTGAGGTCTGAAAAAAAATTGTTACCTTCCTATATCCTAAACCCTAAGACCCGAAGCTTCCCTAGCAGAATTTGTTATTTCTTGAAGTCAACAATATGTATAATAGGTAAAGAAGGTGCTTACTGCCTTGTGTGCAAGGTTGGGCCCATAAAAGCAAGATACTTGAATCCTGAAGTGTTTGAATGCAGTACATGGAACAGAACCACCTGAATCTGGAATGAGACTTCTGAATAATGCTTGTTGCAAGCAAAACCAGATTGGAATACAACACTGTGCTAGACCAGTACTTTTCAGAACATCCCAACTGTACTAAATATTTTTTGTATTTATTTACTGCTGAATTAATCTGTTTTAAAACCTAAATACATAAATGAGCCTGTGAAAAGAGGGGTAAGGTAAAGTCTTGTCAAAAGTACTATGGGTAGATGAAGAGGTCCTAAGAAAAAGACCTAAACTTAGGAGATGCTATCGCTAAAAGACAAAAATGTAAGAAACTGATATCTTATGCTTCAGTGCATACTGTTCAAGGTTGTAGTAGTCCATGTATTTTCAAACTAATAGTGCATCAGTGACTGCCTTCATGAGTGTAGCATTTTTGGGTCAAGATTATTTTTATCAACAGGTAGTCACAACTAATCTAAAAGCTGTTCTGAATTCTGAGAACAAAGAGGAAAATCTGGCAGGTAATAGGAATTTTCTGGAATCGCATATTTAGATATGGGGGAGGTAAACTTAATTGTTAGTTTTCTTTGCCAAAGTGTAGGTATTTGTTCATTTTTTGAGGGCAGTTATTGCATTTTTTCTAAATCATATAAATATGAAAATCACTGTTATCAGTTGTAGATTTGGAAGTGATTTGATCTAAAGAAGGCTCTTATTTACTTGGAGTACTCTCTGTGATGTAAGAGATTAAGTGACATTTTTAAAAAGCTACATGGTTTTCAAATTGTAGGACATTTAAAAATTAGAATTAAAACAAGAATGCATTTCTCAACAGATTATGACCTGCCTCTACTTGAAGAAAATATTAGTTTGCCTTCATAGCTAAAGAACTTCTCCTTTTGGAAATCAACAGGCTAATAATCTATTTCTCTTCAGTATGGTCTCATTTAAAACTCTGCTAAAGAAAGCAAAGGAAAAAAAATCACATGGACACATTTTGAAGTTCACAAATGCTAAGGGGGAAGGCTTCACAACTGTTGTAAATTGGATGTTTGCACATTAGAGTGTGAATGCTGATTTTAACCTTTCCATCAGGAGTTTTGTATGCTGTGTAAGTGACAGGTGAGAACTATATTCCCTTACTAGCTTCCCACCTCTGTTACTTTCTAGGCACAAGACTAGACAAGGGTCAGAAACAGAACATCAGTAATAGAAACCAGGATCTGGAAGTAGGATGAATGTTGGGAAAATTGGAGCTGTTGCTAAATCCTGTTTGCTTTGATACATGTAACAGCTCACTTGGAAGTCAAGCTGTTCAATGCATGTTTAGGGATTTTGCCTTACTGTGATGTTTTTCAGACTGTGTTTTGTTCAGTTGGTGCCTGTGATATTTGTGCCAATATTTGGTGTATTGAGAACGTTTCTGGCACCTTACAGACTGTCATGTATGTGCAATACTCCATGGAGCAAATGTACTTTAGGGCACCATTTTTGTTGTCATTTGCTGTGTCTCTAAGGAAGTTCCTGTGGGGGGTGTACTGCAGACCAGAGGCTCAGCCACTTGATGTGTATGTTCAGAGGAACAGCTAACAGTTCTGTATCTCTCCAGATACCATCCACTCAACAATGCTTAAAATACTGGCTTTTATAAAGTTTTGGAGAGTTAAAAAATAAAAATTTAATTTTGGAGCAAGACAATAAAACCCTGTATGAGGACTGTGTTCATATAGATGTCCTATGCAAAAGTATCCTTTGGTTGTGCTTCAAAGAGAAATAAAATAGTTAGGCATGGCCTAACTGTGTCTGTAGTACAATTTGTGGCTATGATGTTGTAGCACAAATTGTGGCTACGTTTTCTTCCCTCAAACCTTAAAGCACCATTGATCACCCTGATATTTATGCCGTACCATCACAGTTTCACTCTCCTGTTTAAAATAAATAGCTTGCATTTCAATTAGGGTATATGTTATTTTTTAAGTATGTGCTGTATTGATTTAAAGTTTTCTAAGCTGTGAGAAATAGAGTACCTGCTCTGCTTGATTGCTTCCACCTTGCATTTATTGCTGAACATTTGTTTTATTTATTTATGGTGAGAATTTGCAAGAATGTGAAGGGGCAGGCTGTGCTTGTATGCAGATCAAATGCTTATTCTAGCCTATTCAAATGAATTATTTCCTCTCACTGGAAACTCTCCTGTTGCTATTCATACTAGTCATTTTATTGACAGTTATAGTCAAATGTTAGTATTAACTAAACTATTGGAATTCTTGATTGTTAAAACCAGGTCTAGAATTTTTACATTTATCTGAAGCATCTGTGTTTTCTAAATCCAGCCACAACAGTATCCTAAGAAGAGACTGGCTTACCTATTTGCAGCTTTACATGGTTCTAAATCTCCTACAATCCAAGAAGAAAACCAGGGAGACCAGGTTTATACGTTTTTCAAAATTTGTAGATATTTGATGTTGAGTTAGTCTTTTTAGCAAATGGTTTTATTGCCAAGGTCTGCAAGTAGAGGGAAGGTTTGCAACTTTAAAATTCATTCATAAAAAGAGTGTTATAATACTGGATTTATGTTGAGACAAGTGAAACAAAGGCTGTCTCTGGCAAATCTAGGCATTCATTTTAAACATTTATTTGAAACACATTTTGTGTTTTAAACATCATGAGTTACAGATGAATAATGGCCAGTTTTACTGATAAGATAATTTTATGTTGCCATTTTTCATTCCCCCTTTAAAAAACTTCTGAGATAATGACACTAGTTTCCTCAATTATCACTGTGATTGCTTTCCATGAGGAGATTGGAGGAGACACTAGAGAAATGCACCATGTTTAGATTAAATATTTAATGCTTTAAAAAGGTTTGATTTGCCAATATTGAAAAAACAATGTCGAGCATAATTTTTATTCATGACGTATTGTGTTAGCATAGGAGATATGTTGATACATTGGTAGTGTGGGATTTATGACAAGGCTGTACGTAAAATGTTCTGTTTGCTGTTTTGTTGCCAAACTTGACAAGAAGCAAATATAAACTATCAAATATCAATGTAGGTGGGAATTTGTTCTCCCGTAAAATCTAGTATGTAGCCGTTTGTGAGTCTGCTGATGTTGGAATCACTCCTCTGACTGAAGAGTTAAGAGATGCACTCAGGGGTTTTGGGTTCAGTGTAATAGGTGAGGATGGAAATGAAAAATTCCCGAAGGCTCAAGGGCTCAGTCAGAGCTTCCCTGGCAATGGGGGAAGTGCTTGTGAACTCAGTACAGGTAACTTTCCATTTGTTACAGAGGCAATGATTAAGTTGTCATGGGAGGACCAAGCTGAGAGTCTGGGCTTAGTTAGCACAGGTAGTTGTTTAAAATGAAGATCTGAGACAAGTACCTCCAAGACAGGAGACCCCTTGTGAAAGACAGATGGCTTTCAGGGATTGTGTGCAGCGAGCAATTGCTAGGTTCTGTTTTCAGAGACAGTGGGTAAGAGAAGCTTGGGACATCAATTGGTTATTACAGTGTTGAGGTGAATGTTTTCAACACTTGACAAATTCCTCTCTTAGAGTCTCAAACCGTCAGCTTTATCGGAGGGCCAGGGCTAGTACCTGTTCCATCAGCTACATCAGTCTCTTCTGGGATGCTTCCTTCCAATACTTGTCCTTCCCAGCAGACTTAACAGGTTTCATACTTGTGAAATGCACTGCCAGTGAGAAGTACTAGTAGAAACATTTTGCAGTTTTCTAGTATGTTAGGTAGGTCTGTCACTGTATGTGTTGTAATCTGTGAAAACAATATATTTTGGGAATGATTTGCATTTTCTTGATGCTGGTAATGCACATGAATACTTAGAGATGTAAATTAAGGAGAGTATTTTGCATTTAGAGAGAAAGAAGTAGGAGCACTTGCTTTTGCAGATGATTTTAAACACATTCCTGTTCACCAAATGTGAGGCTATATTCTGTGCTGAATGAGCAATAATGCATTTCTTCATAAACTTTTTGTCTCACAGATTTCCTTGCCCATTAAGGGAAATTGATCCTTACACTGATTTTTCCATATCACAACCTTTGTGTCCTTCAGAAAGTCTGCTGTAGTCAGAAATAACTAATTCCTTTAAACTGATACTGCGTTGTTCTAAAAGTATTTGTACCACTACTCTTCTTCTACCTCTCAAATTGACTGTGGTGTTATTTAAGAGAAATGAGATGGCTTTTAGGATTGGGGTACATGTGCTGAGAGACTTAGCCAAGAGAACAAATTTGTAATTTGAGGTTTAAGTCTCTTCTGGGTTTTTTTTTGTTTCTTTTAATTAGTGAAGAAAATGAAAGCACACTAATACTCTTCTAAACTTCTGTGACATTTACTGTAATTTCAGTTATTACAGTAACTAGCTGTTTTACATGCACTTTATAATTTATTTATAAGTTGCTTGAATAAATTTTTGCTCTTATTTACTTGTTTTGGTTATTGCTCATATTAAACATTTTTGCTAACCCATGAATAACTGAACTTAAATACATAGTAGCTCTCACTGTTTCTGATTAAGTAAAGTATATTGGTTGGTGCATGATTAAAGACTGTCCTGCTAAGTGTATGCATGAGTGTATACCTATGCATCCACTGTTCATGTTTGAGACTTCCTCTGCCTCCAGGAGAAACAAGTAGTGAGGACACCACCTGAATTTGTGCAGTTTATTTCTGCATAAACTGTGATATGGTGTTTTTCACTTTCCATTGAGCTGACTTATCTTTGAATTAGGTGGAACCACAATGAAAATCAGACTTCATATATGAATGTTCAAATTCCACCCAATGCCAAAAAGCATTTTTAGTTAATCAAAAGAACTGTGTTCCATTCTTAAATTTCCACCTCTTTTTTCCTATTTTATTTTGGTTTATTTTGTTTTGTTTTAATTTTATTTCTATTTTTTTTAGTGAGTGACAGTTGCTTCAGGAACCTTGCCGAGGATCGTAGTGGGATAAACCTTAAAGATCTGGTCCAAGACCCTTCTTTGTGAGTATCTGGCTCTTATTGCTAAGCAAACAAAAGCTTCTTCCTGATATCCTTGTGAGTAGTTTTGTAATTATATAAAGAAGTAGTATGATAAACCATAATGCTTTAGTGGTTTATGCTTGCCACGTTGTTAGTCTTTAATAGAAAAAGGTATTGTTGAAAGTACCTTGTTTTTAATGTAATTCTGTTCATGAGGTAACATCCAGAGAACACATATGGTAAAGGGTGCAAAGTGTCAGAGGTAACAGATTGTGCATGCTGGTATTTCTATAGAGGACTTGTGTGCACATTGTTGCCCCTCTTTTTTTAAGGAGGAGTTGCATATAAATTAGACTATTACTGGATAATTATGTTATTGTAAGTTACTTTAACATCCAGAATCTGTTTTCTTTGTATCTGATTTCATACACCTGATATTTGTTTCTTCCTCTAGTACCTGTTTCAATTTAAGTATATGTGCACATGGTCTAAATTTTGCTTCATCGCAAGGCTACTGCTCTTTACCTCAGTATTGTATCTTTCTCTAAAATAAAATTCAATCTCATGAGCTCTGAGCCAGACTTGAAATTGTATCAGACCTTCTTTGTCGTTCAGTTTTTTGTTTGTGTTTTTTTGTTCATGGGGATTTTTTCTCATCTGTTAACTTTAGTACTATCTGAAAATGTTCTTGCTAGTGTGTGAGTGTACCGCTTGTTATGAGGGAAGGGGAAAAGAAAAAAATTCACATATTTTTAACATGAATGACAGTGCATTCCACAGTGAGCTCTAACGTGATGGTCCTTGATACTGAAAGAGCAGATTTTTCAGTATTGATTGAGAAGTAGTGAAAAATAAGGTGTATTTGGCATCTTATTTCAGTTACAGGGATTTATGGTAATTAAGTAGATGCAGAGTTTATTTTGTCATGTTGCTACAGGTAAATGACATATATGCACATATACATGCATTCTTGGGGAATTTTGACATAGGGTATGTAGTTGATGATTTATACATCTGAAATGATAGAGGTACAAGTGGCAAGTATAATTGTTGCTTGATATGTACAGAGTGAATGCAGTAGATAAATTTTTAATAATTACTGTTTAAGTGTTGAAGTTAAGGCTGTTTTAAAGATCTTAAGTTTCAAAACGTTTCTGTTGAGTGGTAGATTTTGAGTATTTTTGATTGGTTGGTTGGCTTTGTTGATTCTTTTTTGTTTGCTTGCTTTAGAATTGTATGTGGGTTTTGCAGCTGCAGGTAGACTTACATGCTACACATAGTTTTGGACTTGCACTTTTAGAGTTTACTTTCAGAAGCTTGAATTGCCTTTGTTGTAGAATAATAATTTTATGTATTTTTTACCAGAAGTGATAGAATATTTTCATTTTCTTCCCTGACTGTAACTCACATGAAGAATACGGTAATAAATTATTGTAATGTTCAAAAGAAATTAAATGGATTTCTATTTCTTATAGCATAAGAAGCATAAGTGACTGCAATGTAGCCATTTTTGTCACTTTGAAAGACTGAATAATGTCTCTATACATGTTAGGTTCCAAGGACTGCTTATGATACTTTGCTGCATGACAGATTATAGTGCAAGAAAAGTGTCCTTCTTCTTGCCAAATGATAGGAATGTGTAGACTTGGGTTTGTCTTTCCAAATCAATATTCTTGCTGTTTTATGACTAAGCACATATTAAGAGTTCTTGCAAAATGTGTAATAGTGTGAGTGAATCTCCAAAATGAAGAAACTATCTAAGGCAATATTGTTCAACACAGCCTTTTGTAGGTGACTCCTAAGGTCCCATGGGATCTGAATTCTTTGTTATGCAAAGGACAGCATTGGGATGAAGCATGACAATGCCAGACAAAGAGATGTTTTAATCTTTTTTTTTTAAATAAAGAATAAAGTTTAATTAAAATCTTATGCCTATTTGGGTATGATTGATGCCTGTAATAATACCTGGAATCATAAAATAGCATTTGATTAATCATCTTACCAGTTTAATATTTACACTTTAAGATTTCTTTAGTGCTCATTTGTGCTGATTTTAGATGTATTGCCTCTTTTTCTTTGTAATCTCAGATGTAAACATTAGATTTACATTAAAAAATTCTCATGCTTTTTCTGCAAATGGCTCTGTCCCTCTTTGTTTGCCACTCTTGGCTCTGCAACAGACAGCTTCTCTTTTGTTATTTCAGAAGGCCTTTTTTTTGGACAGCTGAAAGTGTGTCTTTACATTGAAATGAAACTCTGTAAACTAGACAGCATTGTTGGTTTTTTCATAAATGTTTAATTTATATCAAGTATGCCTAATTGTCAGAGTAGCCTTTTTTCCCCAGGTCATTTCCCAGCTGGAGCAGGACTGTAAACTTAATCTGCTTTCAGTTCTCTCAGCAATGCTAATAAAAGCTCTGCTGCTCAAATCAGTAGTTTGATCACCTGTATTTGTATGTGATTAACTCACAATTTACTGTGTGTCAATAAAAATGAAAATTCTGCTAAAGGAAAAAAACCCAAAACACCAAGCAAGCATATCAAATAAACCTGAAGTGAGGAGTTACAGATTGTGGGAGAAGCATGCAACAAATTCGAAATTAAATATCATTTAGTGGTTAATTAGAAAAAAAAATAATTTCTGCAAAAAGTTGATCATAGTTCAACTGTAAAGGTGGTTTGAGAGTTAAGTGCTGTTTTTAATTCATTGCAGATAATCACAGAGTAGTTTGGATTGGAAAGGTCCTTTACAGGTCACCTCCTGCACTGACCAGGGATGTCTTCAACTAGATTGGGTTCCCTGGAGCTCAAGGATATGTCTGCTATATATTGTGTCCTGTTTTGGACACAAAACTTAAGAGATACAGAGGTGTGTAGAAGAAAAGAAAGGAGAAAGAAAATGCAATGCATGGCAGGTTAATTAATTAAGGAAACAATGTCAAAAGTGGAAGTATGAGTGTTCTGCAGTATATAAAAGATTGTTAAAGGGTTTGTTCTGTTTGCCTGGTGAGAAAGAATTAGTTCAATTTATAGTTGACAAGATTGATTGGATAGTTTGAAAAAATTCTAAATGTCATTTGGTGAAGAAACTGGAACCTATGTCTAAGAATGTCAGAGTTCTGCAGATTATAGTCTACATATTTGATCCTGTCTAAGTGTAGAGAGCTGGAAGGGCAAACCTTTTTTTTATTATTATTTTCTCCCTTTTTTCTTTTTCATTTGCTACTGTGAAAATGTATGCATTCTGGTTTGTCTTCTGTGTAATTAATATGATCAAAAACCAGATGGAACTTATTTTGATTCCTATAAAGGTAACGTAATATGGCTGTGAATATTCAAATCCCATGATTTGGCTTAGATGATGCCCTGCCTACCATTCTAGTAACTCATAAAAGATATTTAAAATGTGTCATTCTACAGAGGAGATTATTCTCAATGAGAAGACTACAGGTATTTTTCCATTCATTGTCCTAAGCAGCAGAGCTGAGGAGAGCAAGTGCAATTGGAGGAACTAGGCTGCTGGTTCTTAGATGATGGTTCAGACTTTATTCAGCTGAAGTAAAATGCAGTGAAACAGCTTAAGATGCTAGCAAATTCCTGCTTTTGTGGGGAGACCTTTGAGGCTCTCTAGCAAGGCAAAAGGCTGGTGCTCAAGGAAAGTTAAACATATTGATGAGTTCATTTGACCCCTTGTTCATGAGCAGACTGAATGGTCTGCACTCCTCTGTCTTCCTGTCCTTTTCCACCCTCAATAGCCAGTCTGTGCTCAGGAGAGAAATGGATTAGATGCAATTCAATATGTCTATCACTTGAAACTTCTCCTGGATTTTTAGTACTGCTTTTCTTTTCTCTTCTCACTAGAAGTTACTTAATGACACCTGAAGAGTGAGCCATCAGATCATTAGAATGTTAGGTATACGTCCACCTACTTCAAACAGAGGCTCTGTGTATGGACATTCTGAAGTTTTAGTTGTTAGCATCATTTATAGGATGTTCCTTTCAGCTCTAGCCTGTATATAGACATAAAATTCATAAAATACGTCTAAACAGAAAGGAGAATGCTTTCAATCTTTCTGTGCAATTCAGTAGCTGCAGCTGCAGATAATCACTGATGCATTTGTTTTGGAAACATTTTCAGAGCTTCTTTGAGATGAGCAGTATCCAAGAGATTCTGAATAACTTCTTTCTAGGCAAAATCACATCACATCTAAACTGTGTTTCATGTCTCCTTCAGACTGATTATGAAAGTAGATAAACCTAAAATGTAAGAACAGGTAACTTTTGAGAGGAAATTAGAACTTGTTTTAGTAAGTATGTACTGCAGGGAAGAAAACATTGTGAGAAGAAAATGTTATTTACCCTCCATGTAATCACTTCAGAAAGAAAACCAAAATGGTAATAGCCCTATGTAAGAAACTTGTGGATTAAATCTGAGTTCCATTTGTCCATGACAGGAGATAGAAATCTCACAGAAGTTATCATTATCCCTGATTGTATTTTACAGCCTTAGAAGGAGGAACTAGGTAATTCCTCTGGGAGGCTGTTGTGAGATCCTTAGAATTTATCACTTAAGGACTGAAGATGATAAAGGAATTATTGAGGAGCTCAATTTTTTTAATCTTACTGAGTACATAAGATATATACTGTAGGATGAAACAAATACCTGGATGGATGAGGGAGCAGCAGTGGTTATTGTCTGCTTTAAGTTCAGCAAGGTTTTTAGCACTGTCTCTCAAAGCATCCTCAAAGTTAGGAAATGTGGGCTGGATGAGTGGACAGAGAGGTGGATTGAGAACTGGCTGAACAGCAGATCCCAGAGGGTTATAATCAGTGGCACAGGGTCTAGGTGGAGGCTGTCACTGGTGGTGTCTTCTAAGGTTCAGTGCTGGGCCCATAATTCTTTACCTTAATTCATTGATTTCTTGGATGAAGGGCAGTGCCTCCTCTGCAAGTTCACTGATGACACAAAGCTGGGAGGAGTGGCTGATACCCCAGGGGGCTGTGCAGCCCTGCAGAAGGACCTGGACAGGCTGGAGAGATGGGCAGAGAACTGTCTGAGATTCAGCAAAGGCAAGTGCAGGGTCCTGCACCTGGGCAGGAACAGCCCCATGGCCAGCACAGCCTGGGGCTGAGCTGCTGGGAAGCAGCTCTGTGGAGAAGGAGCTGGGGGTGCTGGTGGACAACAAACTGTCCATGAGCCAGCAGGGTGTCCTTGTGGGCAAGAAGGACAATGGGATCCTGGGCTGCATTAGGAAGAGCATGGCCAGCAGGTCGAGGGAGGGGATCCTGCTCCTCTACTGAGCTCTGGAATGCTGTGTCCAATTCTGGATGCAATCCCATGCAATGTGCTCTTAAGATGACTCACTGTGGTCCCTTCCAGCCTTACCCATTCTGTGATTCTGTGATTGAAGACTTGATAAATGCACTGTTAAGTCTGTGGATGTAAAACTCAGTTTCCATCATCACATGGAGGAACCTGTCAAGTAGTTTTTGAGGAAAACTGTAAGTGTTGTAGTTTATACTTTCTGGGTTTTGCTCATCATTTGAAAACCAGTGGCATATTCTGTCTTGCTGAAGATTGCAAACTCAGTGTTGTGAGGATACCAGTTCACACCCTCTCCCCTTTGTGCAACCTTTCTAGGTTTTCGATGCCTGCTTCTTTTATTTAACTGCTGGTCTCAGTAATGCTGTATAGAGAGGAAATGTTTATTTGGTAATTCTATCCACAGTTATCTTGTTGTGTAGCAACCTTCTAGAAGGGGGGTCATGCTCAGTTGTTTGTCCATTATTTGACTGTATTAGCATGTTTTCCCTAATAGACTTACAAAAATACTTCTCTGCTTCTCTTGCCTCCTGAGCTCATCTATAATCATTGAGTGATTTTATCAGGTTATCTTTATGAGGATGACTGGAGAGCTGTCTGTGATGGCCCAGACTACTCTATTATGCAGAGAAGCAATGCTGAGCATTACAGAAGTGCTGCCTATTTTAAGCATTAAATCTAGTGAAAAAGTTGTACTTGACAAACTTGCAAAGATCTGAGACCTGCCTAAAGGAATTCATGAGGATGAGTCTAATCTAATACATACTTCTTAAAGTTGATACACATAAAATTGGCTTCATGCTATCCCTATGGTTTCTCATTGATCTGAGAGATTGAGACAAACCTTTATCTACTTCAACTGGAAGCAGAGTTTTCATGTGGCTTAAAAAATTGTATTTGCCCTTCCTTCAAGATAATTAAAACATGCTTAAGACCTTAAGTGGCCAGGTTTTATTCTCCAGCCAGTTTCCCCACTTGGCTTTCTGTAGTCCAACCAGCCTCCATCAAATGTATCACAGAGGATGTTCTGTTGTTCATTTGCCAAATCTTTTTTACCTCCAGTCATATGAACAAGTCTCTAAATGTTTTCTCTGTTACTCGCACTTCAAGAAAAAAAATTCTCAACCTGCGAGATTCCTTGGCAGTTTCTAGCAAAAATGGCTAATATTGCATGTGTCATTTGGCTGTTTAAGCATAATGACTCATAAACCTATAGGAACAACTTCATCTGTCTGAAGCAAACCCATAGCAGCAGACTGTGCAAAGCAGAACAGAAGAAAATGTCTTTTTTAAGCACTTAGTAACTTTCAACTCTAATAATTTTTACATCTTGGCCCAGAGCAGTCTCCTGTAACCTCTTTAAAGCTCCATGTCAGCTTTATCTACCAATAGTAGTTACATTCAGAACAAACACGTCTTCTCTTATCACACAGTTACCAAAATTCTTAGAAGGAAATTTCTTCTTTTTGCTCTTGCAATGCCCTGTGGTATCCTGCAATTAAGAAGTTTATGAGCTAAGTAAGTAACTGCATGAGTTGTTCTAGAACTAGAGGCTGTGCAGCCCCAGTACTGTTGAGGGGAGAGGGTTGGTTGTTTGCATGGCAGCTGCATCTTGGGTGTTGTATCTCTCTTTTCAAGTTCTAGTACTAATTTCAGAATTAGGTCTTGTACTTCTCTGTGGTGCAGGAATGCACTGCTTCAAGCTTGTTAGCCAGAAACCTCTATCTAAACAAGTTTAGGGATTTTCTCCATGTATGGGATCTGTAATGTGAATATATGATTCTCTATCTAAACAAGTTCAGGGATTTTCTTTACTTACAGAATCTTTAAGGTTATATCATGCTTGTTGAAATAAGAAACTTCATCATTAATTATGGAGATTTGCTAGGTCCTTTGTTTTCAGATTTAAAGTTTGTTGTTGTTATTATTAAGTGTACTTAAACTTTTGTTTAGGAAAGTAAATGAAAATGTTAGAAATTTTTTTAAGTGTTCAAATGAAAACCTATGTCCTTCATGCTCTGTTTCATTATGTTTGCTCTCTGATGTCTGAAAAGAAATCCATAGGACACGGGTTCAGAAATCTTGGTCAAGTTTCAGTCTAGTCAGTATCACAATTGTTTAAAAGTAATTTCTGTTTGTTTTAAACCTTCATTTTAAAAATTGGCCACTCTGCTTCTGATATAAAATTCATGCCAACTTTTTATTTTTCCAAATGCAATTTTTAAATCCCCTTGTCTTAATAACTTCTATTCTCAAGATAGAGCCTTAAGGCTTCCCATCAGCAGTCAGATGTTTTGCCAGTTTCTGGGAAGCCAGGCCTCAGCACACACAAGAATTTCCTGGGAGGACAAATACTGCCATGTCTAATCTTACCCCTCTTCCTCCTCCTTTCCTTGAGCATTTATTGCTGAGCACAATGTTATGGTATAGAGTATCCCTTTGGTCAATAGTGCTGGCTGTGCTCCCTCCCCTATCCCCAGCCTTACTTGCTGGGGTGGCAGAGCAGGGAAAGAAAAGGTCTTGATGTTTTACTGTTCAACCATAGTAAAAACATTGGTGTGTTATCAGCACTGTTCCGTCACAAATCCAAAACACTGCAACTCTGGTGCAGCCACCTGCTGTGAAGAAAGTCAACTCCATCCCAATCAGACCTAGTTCACATATGAGTAATACTATAATTATAATACTTTTTGTAATTTAAAAAAAAATGTAAATAAGTTTTGTAATTACGTTTTTCCTTTTGCATTTAGAAGGAATATAGACAAGCTTCCTGTATGTCTGAGTATATTCAGGACCAGACCACAATGACTTTTACAGAAGAAGTAGGAAAACTGAGTATGTACCAAGTACTGTCACAGTCTCAGAATTAAGTACCAGAAGACTTCTTTTTGTAATCATTTGCACTAATAATTAATAAGAATAGATTGGAGTAGAATGTAAAATGTTCATTTGATTGAATGTAATTTTACAGCCTGTCATTTGCTTTGGAATTGAATGGCATAGCAGCTCGGCTTCCTGGTCAATATTCTGTTTTTTAAAACCACAGTCCAAATTATTTTTAAAAGCTTAATGTATAATGATAGGGATTTCCTTGAGAGATTATGCTGTACACTTCTCTGGCTTTGCATTTTGTCTTCTCATCCAACCCAAATCCACCACAGCTTCTAGTTGCATTCTCTAGTCTTCTCTTGGTGACCTAATCTTGCCTTACTTGATCTTGTAACTTCAGGCTTCTTTTGGAGGGGTCTTTTCATGGCATTTGCTATTTTCATCAACTTTCCACTCTCTGAGGATCTATGACTCTCAAAACTCAAACAGCTTCTTGTAGCCTATTTTGCCACCTCCAGGCTTCATCCAAATCTCAGCTAACCTGACTCTTCACCTGACTTCATTCTTTCAAATTCTAGTCTTTGTTTCCATTTATATTCTAATCTTTTTGTGGTATTTAAAGGGGGTTGTCTTCTCATAGTGTCTGCACTATACAGGTAGGAAATGGTCCAGTGCTGATCTTAGCTTAAACTGCATTTGTTAAGATAATGCTCTGAAAAGATTCTCTTAATGCTCCATAGTGTCTTGTGTGTTTCTATACACTCAGATAAGTAATTTTTTTTTTAAAGTACTTACTAAAAAAAAATCAATAACCAAAAAGAAGGCCTATTTATATGACTACAAACCTCAGATGTGCTTAAATCTTGACTACTTTATTAACTTCTAATAGAGGTATGGCATGGATGATAAGATTAAGCAGAGATTTGTAACAGCTTCCACACAAAGAAATTAAATGGACTAGAATTTTTCACTTTAACGAAGAAACAAGGTATGGTGGAGGTATACAGAATGAATAGCATTAAAAAAAATCAGAGGCAGTTATTCACTGTTTTTCACAGATCAGAAATTGTGACAGGAAAAAAAAATGAGCAGCATGTTTAAAATTAATAAAAGTACATACTTGTTCAAGTGCAGCAGAAGTGGATGTTTCATAATTGATGTAACATCATATGGAAACCTGCAGTATAAATGACAGATACAAATAAAGGAAATTAGGCTGATAGACCTACTCTGGTTGTTAAAACTGATGAATTGCATGGAGCATCTAGGTCAGGAAAGCTCCTGAACTGAAAGCAGCAAGAGGTAGTAAGTGTGTACCAGGAAACAAATCATGTTCTGTGTCATGTGTTTATTCCCTAAGCATTTGTTTCTTAGCACCAGTAACATCATACTGAGTTGTGTGCACATTTAGACTGAGCTGTTGTGGCAATTTTTATATATTTCTTTCAAGAGTAGTACTTTTATAAAGATTGGAGCACCCACAAACTTGAAAAATTTTTCCATTGCATGAGCAAACACTTGTCCTTCAAAGTAGAGCAGGCTTCCCTGACATGGCTAAACTTAAATTTGGAGCTCCCAGTAATGGAGGAACAAAACCATCTCAACAAATGGCTTTTGATAATTTACTACACGATAGAAAATCTCTCTCCTCTAATCTCACTATTAAAAATTACTGAATGATCTTCTGAACTGCTCTGAAAAGTGATTGTGAGCTCACCCCTGGCCATGATTCTCTTTGTGTGAGAGGCTGCTTTTTGTCTAAGCTGTAACTACTTGAAGGAATGCCTTGTTTAGAGAAAGCCTCTCTGAAATTTGTGTGCCTATTTGCAGTTCTGCTACTGAAGTATTATAATAGAATACAGATGTAAAAGAAGCCATTGCTGCACATCTTAGGAATGATTCTGACACTGATATACAGAAAATTGCAATGCACAGGTGTGTTCATGCTTTTATGCAATATTATTCACTGCATTTCAATTCTAGATTGCTTTCTTAATTAGAATTGTCATGTCATAACTTTTCTAGGAGACTCCTATAAAATCCCTTTTAGCAGTGTACAGCAGAAATCTATACAGATGGTGGCTTAAGAAAGAAAAGCATAGCTGTCCTACAGTAAATCTTGTGTTTTTTTCATGTACACTTGTCTCACTTTCTTTCACTACAGCTTGAAGTTTACCATGGATACTTTTTCCCTCTATCCATGCTACCATATAAACATCACAAGAGTATAACCAGAACTTAAGTATCTTTTTATGGATGAAGACAGCATTGAGCTCAAAACGGATGTGTTAAGGGTTGAAAAATTACCTCAAGTGATTTTCCACAGACAGTTATATCAAAGAAACACAGTTATACTACAGCAGCAAATGCTTCCCTTTATATCCTTACTAATTCTGTTTTAAGCTTTTTGGTCCTTCTTTAACTACAGCATCTCTCTTCTTACCCCCATTTTCATCCCCTTCCTTATATTCTAATAAGGAGAAATTCTTACTTTATTAAAATTCTATTTTTTATTGGTTATTTGGTTTCAGATAAAAGAATGTATCTTATCTATATTTGTCATTGGGAATACAGCATCCTTTTGAATTTTTTTATTGGTGTCATTTTCAGATAGGTGATTGATTTAAAAAATACAGGTTGCTCTGGAGTAGTGTCATTTGACCGACATGATTGTAACAACTAGTTAAAAAAAGCACATTCAGCTTCATTTTTTTTTCCTCAATCCCTTTTCATTCAGTATTTTTCTCATTGTCACAAGCATTCTACACAGTTAATGTGGTCTACAGCTTAGTATAGTATGTGGAAATGTTCAGTGGCAAGTGTTCAAAAACAGAGTAGGTCATGGAGGGACTATTAAATGTGGGAATGCATGATTGGAACCTCTTGTCCATTTTAACAGAAGATGTAATTTTTACTTATGAGGTGGTGATTTTTAGTCTGTGTTCCATTTTTCCAAAAGATGCACACAAAGATACCTTTAATGTAGTCTTTCCATTTTTTTCTAACATAAAAAACCAATGTTCTGACAGAGCCAGGAAAGCCATTCACTATATAGATTGCAAATAATCCAGGAAATACATTAGTATGTAATTTTGTTTTGATTTTCACATGTAAAAAGAGAGAATAGAGGGCAATGTGGCAGAGAGATTTTTACCACTGTAGTTCTGGGGTAGCTGCAGGATTCAGGACTGAGAAGCAGTGTGTGGTACCATGAGCAGCTGTTTTGTCCATTTTGTGCCTGGAGCTCTAGTTGTACCCACATTGTTGGCATTTTGTTCAGGAAACTCTGCATTGTGCCTACTCTGCTGCATTTGAAATGCTGAGAAAATTAGGGAACAATATTTGAAAAAGTTTTAATTCAACCCATCATAACAGTTTCATACAGTTTAGAACCTCATCTTCATCTAAACAGGCATGAATTTCAGGGGAAGATCAGAGGCTTCAGGAGTATTTTCCTATCGCATTTCAGGTTTCTTTTGCAGAGTCCAAACCATAAAGAAAAATTGAAGAAGGTAATTGAGTTTTGAATAATCTTGAAACATTAAAACTCTTTAAGATTAGTTTTCATAGAATAAGCAACAAAACCCAGAAAATGCTCATCCCAGATGGGGTGGTGCTTATCCAGTCTTCCTCATCCACAGGTGGATCATCTTGGTTTTGTGTATATAAGTGCAAAATTTGCTTTCCAGGAAGCTACAATAAATACCCTTACCCAAAATCCATATTAAATGGCTCTCAGAATCTTTCAAAACTGACATGAGTTACAATAAAGTATTTGAAGAATGTTACTGTATTCAGAGAGTATTCTTTTAGTGCAGTTTACTTTAAAATGCATTGTTTCAGAATCTTTCAGCATTGAATCCCTTCTAAAAACAGGAATTTGCCAGAAAAATGCAAAGAAATAGTTACTTTAGGTTTTTTGCTACTTCTCCCTGGCTTAAGAAGGAGGAATGCTGCCTGCCATGAGCCTTAGGCAAATAGCTTTTCAAGGACAATTCTGCATATGAGGGGATGAAGCACCACACTTCACAGACTGAATCATATTTTTAACAGTATACTCCATATTGTTTTTTAAAAGCTAGCAACCTTACAAATACATCCTCAAGGAATCAATTGGTGACCAAAGATGAGTAAGATTTAAAGATAATGTTTGTGTTCAAATAGGTGGAGTTTCTCTGTGTACTTCATTATTTTCTAATGTTTATGCAGGTATTAGTAATAGATGAGCTAGTGAAGATTTGGAGATTTCAGAACAATTTTATCTTTGTAATTCTTATATTTTGCACTTATGTGAAAAATTCAGTTTTATATTGTGAAAGTATTTTGGGAAGTGTGTTTTAAAGTAGTCAAAACTGAGAAAACGTTTTTGCTGGTGTCTCAAATGCCTTTGAGAAGTGTCTGCTTCAGCCTGCATGGTTGAGCAGAACATTTTGGAGATATATATGTGAAACAAAAATGTCCCCAAGTTTTTCTTGATCTAGTAGAATAAGAGATTATCAGCTCAAGGTTTTATTCAGAAATCCCAGTGATAGCAGTGAGTTCTACATTTAGGAAGGTGTTTTTTTCTTTTGTCTTCCTTCAGGAGTTTCTCTTGTCCTGCCACTCTTAAGGCAGGCACTCTTAAGCCTTTTAATCTCTTTAGCTAATTTATTGTATATGCTAAACAAAAGGGTTTGCTCTTGTTTTTTTTTTTTTACTGTTTATGAATCTTTATGATGCTCACAACCTCAAATATAAGACCCAAATTTTCATTGGATTGAAACCCTTTTTTCCTCAGTCATGGGTTTTATCATCTTTGCTACTATTGTTTTCATGGTGTTCATGAGGAAATAAACATTATGAGCAGTGTGATGACTGCAGCATGTATATACACAAGCTACTTTTAATAGTCAGATAGTATTCTTATATTACTAACAATATCCTTTCCAGGAAGGCTTTGTCATAACTTTTGATTTCAGTCACACCACTGTTACCAGTATCCAAGCTTTTAATTAGCTTGCCTGCTTGGATATTTCTGCATAGCTTAATTCACTGACTTACTGTGAAGGGATAGCAGTAATCTCTGCAAAGTTACCAGTACTTAGAAATGCTTTCTTCTTATTATTTCTCTAATGCAGCAATAACTTGCCTTAAAATTTGTTTCAGTGTCATCTTAGCAATCACCTTCATTCCCCAACAACTGATTTAAGCCTCCATTTTTAACAAGGTCTTAATACCCTTTAACTTCAGATTAATTAGTACTGTTCCTGGCCAAAACCTTATGTTTTGTGGAAAAACAGCTCTGAAATGAGAGCTTAATAATAGAGAGTTCCTTTATTTATCAGAGGGATCGTCATTCTTTACATCTTTTCTTTCTGTCAGTCTCTCCCATAATTTTCCTCTTCCTTCTCCTGTTAAGGCAGTTGTGTATATATACATAGCCTTCCCAAGATCATGAATTTTTGGTGCTACTTTGGTGTATGGAATGATGGTTTCTTTGTACTATTTCTGTTCTTCTGCACAGGACAGGACACTAGCTGAATATTTTTAACAGAAATTAGATTCACAGGTTATTAGCTACCCTAATAGCAAGCTTTTGTGTTGCCCTGTCCTCTGTAATTCTATTCAGACAGTTTACAGAAGGATTATGTTGGAATCATCACTGGAGAAGAAAGATGAGATAAACAAAATGCCAGCAATCATTAGTAAGAAATTATTCAGACTCATAAAGGGCAAATTTTGAAACTTAATGTATTTGTAATGCAAAGGATCAGACCACTGACAGCTTTATGAAAAGGAGGTTTGTATTTGACTACTTCCAGAAATTATGTCCCTTCCTTCAGCAAAGTTGGACTCCATGCTGGTATATGTCCTTTCTATCTCAGCAAAAGCTGCTCTTGAGGAGAGACTTTATCAGAAAATGTTTTGACATTCTATTATTCTGGAACAGGACTGAGTGAAGAAATAAGACATTCAAATACATCTGCACTATTCAGATTTTACAGCTGTTTCTGTCACTGCTTTGTTTTAAAACCCATGGAAGAAAATGCTAACTGAAGTTATTGATCATTAGCTTGTGTTGTTCCTGTGTTCAGCTCAGCAGCAGGTCTGGTGCTTTACCTTCTTTTGAGGTGCTCTTGTAACGGTCTTACAGGATAAAAAAACCCATCTTCTGCAGTAGCTAGTTACAGGAGAAAAATTTAACAATCACTGAAGGAAAGTGATGTACTCTGTTACTCAGCCTTGAGAAGAGGAAAATGAAGATTTGAAGGGTTTCATGCTGAGCAGAGGCAAGAGACTGGTCTTGGTAAAATTGCTAAAAATGAGTTATTCTCACCAGAATCTAATAATCAAGAGCCTTTCTAAACAGTCTGCTTCACAGCTATAGATCGTGTTTTCAGGCAGTAGAAAATAAATTTTTTTCTGACTGGTATTGTTGATTAATTTGTAAAAGGAAAACTATGTCATGAAATAAGACAAATGTTTGTTTTACAACTGCTATTAATAAGAAGTCTAATAGTGGGATGGGTTGGGGGGTGTGGGTGTGGATTAAGGGAGAAATAATGAACGGATAAGTTAAATTTGATATGCCACTGTGATCAAGTGGAGCTAAAAGTACTGAGAGAACACAAGCAAGTCCATGAGGAAGAGGAAAACTTAGATGAACTAAGCAATAAATATTTTGTACTTGGCCAGTAAAAATGAGTGAAATGTTGAACATGAAATGAAACTGGCAAACCGAAAAATTGAGTATTTGATTTCATGTCAAAGGGTTTATGCAACCTTTCACTGAGGAACTTTGATAAAATTTTATGATGCACAACTATTTTCTTTTTAATTGAATTACATATTTAAGTGAAAAAAGTTACTAAAAATTTGTCAAGTAGCTCTTTCCCAATTTTTATTTGGAAGATCTTGAATGGGTACAAATGAGCTACTAAGAACTATTCCTTTGCATCATTCTCATGGAACAACACACAGTTTCTAATTATACAGTTATAACGTGCAACATATTTTATACATTTTATATTTAAATTATGTAATTAATGCCATTTACCTATTCCCTTGTTAATAGCTTTTGACAGATAAGGACAAGGGAGTACTCTGAGCTGGCTGGTTGTAAGAGAGATGTCTGTAGCACAGTGCTGAGTACAAGCCAACATGCTTTTTCTCTCAGCATGGTTTATTAGTTGTGGCTCAGTGCCACTCTCACTGTGGTACAGAGTTGGCTGTGATCTCATGTGGGATGCTGGTACAGCTCCCTGAAAATAACAGACTCAAGGTTTTGGTTGGTGGGTATTTTTTTTTTCTTCGTTCATCTCCTACATTTAATAGTTCAGTTGTTAATAAAAGCTCTGAGAATTCTGCCACAAGAGGTAGTAAACATTTTAAAAAACAAGTAACAAGCTTGCATTATGATGCATCATTCAAGTATCTGTCACTAACAATTGTTCAGAGTTAGGGTTATTATTTTAATTTATTGTAAAATCAGAAAACTTCTAGTGCCTTATACTTTCTTGAATGCAATATAATGAAAACTG
Source organism: Buphagus erythrorhynchus (assembly GCA_013400855.1). Lineage (NCBI taxonomy): Eukaryota > Metazoa > Chordata > Aves > Passeriformes > Sturnidae > Buphagus > Buphagus erythrorhynchus. Next base: position 60,518 of record VZTT01066794.1, read on the forward strand.
TCATGGATTGAATTTCTCTGTGAAAGAGAATTCTCCAATAATATGAAAGCTCTCCCTGAAGTATTTCTGTATTATAGCTATTTACTCAACTAATTTTAGAAGGGGGAAAGACTGGAGGGAAGGAAATGGTCAGAAAACTTTTGTTCTGTGTTTTGTTAATGTATGGATGAGTGCACTTCTGAGGATGAAACTGAGCTGGGGCAAGAGTAGAAATGCCAATAATGCTACAATACTGTATGAATTTATCAATGTGAACTCAATGAGAAATTTAAAAATCTACCTGTAGAGTTTTATGTTGTAATGGCATATGTGGCATGTGTGGAGTCACTGTGCTTCCCTGTAAAGATCTGGCCACTGTGGAGTAAAGATCAGCTGAACTTGAACTAATCAATGGATGTCACAGAAAGAGAACCTTGGAATGAACATGTTTAGGTATCATGTACTCAGCTTTGACGTTGTTTTATTTGTAAAAGGCTTCTCCTGCATTTAATTTATTCATCAAAAATGGTTTTGAATTCAGAGCAAGTGGATTTTACACAAATTATTATATAAGACGTGCAAAGGTGAATCAGTGAGGGAATGCTTCTACTGAATATTTACTTTTCCTTAAGTATGATGAAAGAGGATATTCTGGTTTTCATACTAACACATCTGTAATCTAAGCTTCAGAGCATGAGAAGTCTATTTTTTTAAAAAGCCATTTATTATAATTATTGTCCCATTTATGAAGCCAACTAAATGTGCACTGGATAATCATGTTTCTCAGCTTTGAACAACACTGCTGAATTTGGAGAAGCATGTCTTCTTAGCAGCTTAAGGTATAGAGGCACTGCAGCTATGAAATGTATCTTGACACTTATCTAGGGTAACATTTTGCATCCATGAGCATTTAAAGTCAGGTGATGTGGCTGGAGGAAATAGGAGCTAAAGCGTTGATTGCTGTTGTGGTGGGAGAGCATCATTATTTGTCCTGACATGTTTTGGATGAAAACATAGCTGACAATATAGTTTATGTTAAAATAACCTAGTAAAATCTACTCATGATATTCTGCTGGAGGGAAGGGAGGGGGATTATTTATAAGAGACGAATTCTGGAGTTTTCTTTTGGTTTGTAAATGGTCTCTGGTCCACCAGCTTTCTAGATCCACCTTTTATGTTTTAAATGAAGGAGATTCTTCCATTGCTTGACCTGCTGGGACCACCCACCTACCTCTAAGCTCTTTGATCACAAAGGCAATTCCAAAATAGAATAAGACTTTGTAAAGCAATTATAGTATGGCATTGCCAGTATAATATGATCTTGCAGTTTAACCAGAGGTTAAGGTCCTAAAATATATTGTACTGACAGTATATATAGTGTTTTTCTATCAGTTCTTTAAATGTTGTTTCTTAAAGCAATGCTGTATTTTAGCTCAGTTCCTAAGTTTAGATATCACTTAAACTGATTTCATTATAGACTGGATTTTTTTCTGGGTTTTGTAACTAGCTCTTTTGGTTGTTACTGTCCAAAGAGTGAGAGTGTTTAGTGCTAGTTCTGGAAGGAAAAGGCAGGTTTCATATTAATAATTGCTTGTTTGGAGTAAAATAGTAAATTGTGATTGGGCAAGAAAAATTGCAGTTTCTTACAGTGGGTTGTTCATAAAGCACAGCTATCTCTGTACACAAACCTCATGTATTTGTTTTTTATATCATTATCCATGAGAGTTGTGCATACACTGTGCTGTCCTCATTGCCAGTTTGCAGGTAGACTTGCCCTAACCATGTTTGATTTCTGCACTGTGGATCAGCAAGTACTGTGGGAAGTATTAGCAATGTTAGTGTTGGTCACCTTAGTCATTTGCCTATTGCTAGTCAGGAATTCAGCCTTTTAATTAACATAATGTGGTTCTGGGTGTATATTGGAAGCAAAATCCCTGGTGCCTAATTTTTTCCAGGGTGATTCTGTGATCATAGTTTACACAGCAGCTATTTCAGATCCCTAGGAACACATCGAAGCTGTCTGTGGTACTTGCTGGTAGGATTGCAGGTCGAGCATTTTTCAAGACTGTTCTCCAGATAAGTGAAATTCATTGTTTGTGAGAAAAGGGAGACCAATTGAAAGATCCCTACTGCTTTATTTTTTTGTTTTTAAACCTCTGTGGGGTTCTAATTTCCAAATACACTGATAAGTGGCAGAGACTTCTAGACTAAATTTCTGCTTTGGATAATATACCCTCCTCCTGTCACTTTTGCTGTATTTATCTAGACAAATTTACCAGGCCTTCCTGATATGAAATAAACATGCCAGTGCTCAAGGAGGTTACCTGTTTTACAGAAATGTAAACTCCAGGACTCATCTTACCTGTTTTCACTCCTGTGTTGGGGCAGAAACTGAGGAAGAGATCAAATCTCTGCCTTATCCATGTTCTTCTGCTCAGGAATTGCTGGAGGCATGTTGAAATTATGGGGTATGTTATGGTCACTGTCACCCAAAGGAATGTGACAGTAAGTACTCTGGTGTATTCAGTAACCTTGCAGTCTTGTCTTAAAGTCATATTTATAGGAGGAGCAATAAAAAGAAAAGGGCTTGAGAAGATGGAAACAGAGGGGATTGTTCTATCTATTATTTTTGCTTTTGAGAGACCATCGTACAGAATAGATGGGAGGAGAACATAGCTGTTGGTGACTTACAAGGTAAATTAAAGTGAAGAGTAAATAGTTACATTTTGCCAACGTTTGTGCAAGCTATTTAAAAATTAAAATTAGAAATTATTTTTTGGACCTGAATGGAAAAAAAAAATGCATGAATACATTTAATCAAAGCCTTCTTAAGTTATCCGAGATCAACGTATCCCCAGCCTCCCATGTTTCTGAATAATCAGTCAGGTTGTAATGTGTTGAGGCATGAATAACAGAGACAATGCATCAAGTGTTTTTTAAATTAATGTAGAAACTTTTTTTCTTTAATCTAGAAACATTTAAATGATCAGATGCAAAAAAAAAAGGGAGTGACAACTACAGAAAACAAAAATGAGTTCTAAAAACCCACAGCCTATAATATATGAATAACAAAGAAGTGCTTTTCAGTATCTTGAGTTTGAACCATACAGATGTTTTATAAGCAGCTGTAAAATATGGATGATGATGACTTCAAAAGTAACTATAAATTATCTGGAATGGAGATAACTATGTGACATACAATAAAATCTCACTTGCAGCATTGTCAGTAATACTGTTTGTCTACAGAAAGTTCCTTCTAGGTATGGCAGACAGATCAAATGTGGTGTTGTTTTATTCTTGTGGCTCCATTCTGTGGCTAAACAGATTTTTCTTTTTCCCTTTCTCATTCCCCAGCACAGAGCATACACTAAGAAAACACCCTTTGAGTTAGATTACTATTTTAAACAGAATTAAATTCGCCCATTTAGGCCACACAGGGCAATATATGCATATATATGCAAACACACTAGTGTATGAATTAAAAAGAGAACTAGCAAATTCTACTTCTGAATTTAATTGTCTGGAGAAATATAGATATAACAAGACTGCCACTAGTATGCTGGATCATACTCATACTTAACATCTCTCTGGAATGTGGTGGAGCAAATAAGGTGTTAGAGCTTCCAGAAGATGAAGTATTGTGTGAACAATTTTGTTAGCCTTTCTGGATGCTGCTTGTCTCTGAGACTCCTCTCTCATTCTTGTAATTTCAGTATTGTAGGACTAAGTTGGTTTTTTTAAACAATTTATTTAGAAGTTGTGATGGTTGTCCATAAGCCTTGTGATTTAAATTGTAAAGAAAAAAAATGGTATAGAATATGGAATTATCAGACCATTCCCACATACTCTCCACGTTTTATTCTTTCCAAGTTTGAATATCCTGCTCTCACCTTTAATTCCTATTGATTTTTTTGGAATGAAGATATCTTTCTGGATGTCTTTTTTCCTAATCATAGAAAATACTGTGACTGCACTTTTCAACCTGTGGTCTGCAATTCATTCCAACCTGTTCTCTAACATCAAGTGTTCCACTATTGCTGGTCCCATCTTCTGGTTTTATGTATCTCAGTCAAACTTCCTCTCTTTAAAATAAACACTTAATTTTTTTAAACTTGGCATAAACTGGCACATGGACTTTTTGTGTCTAACCATGCTTTGCAAGCATGTTCACATGCTCGAGTGTCTAAAAATGGAAGAGAAAATATGCACTAAAGTTATTGGGAAGAAAATTATAGTGTTGTAGTGGAATGTGAGCAGCATTCATTCCATATAAATGGAAAAAGCCTGAAGGGTTCATGGGGAAGTGCCATATTTTTAAATTTATTTCTTGTTGGATAAGTCTGTAGGGGAGATAGACAATGTTAATTTCTACAAAAATTAACTTTATGATTTCTACTAGTCAACTTATTCTTGTGTGAAGAATCTTCTTAATATTTGATTCAGATGGTCTCTCTTACATTTGGGTAGGAGCAAATAGAGCTCAACTGAAATGATAGGAGTATCAGCAAAAATAGCTTTATCTTCCTGCATAGGTTTCTACAAGCTGCTATGGTAATTTACCAGTGAAATCTTTCATTTCCAGGCAGATCATTGCAATCCTTATCATATTGCCTAAATCCTTTAATTTGCAGTGCCTTCCAAGGTAGGCAAAAGGTCACTCTTCAGCACCCAAAAAATTTTGCTTTCAGTTGAGGTAGGTGAGGATTTTCTGACAGGCAGTTGCCAGCAATATATATGCAAATGCTCTGTATCCCTCCTAGGTATGTACTTGCTGGAAAAAAATGCAGATACATTGCCCTACAATGGTATTTCCTATAGGAAAAAGTAAGATCAACATATATTATTGTCTTGGCACTTACTATAAATACTTATTTTCATACAGTGTTTTTAAGTCCTTAGTCTACTGACTAAATCCCAACATGGGTATTAAATATATATTTCTTTGTCTAAATGGTGAGAGTTTTACTGGTTTTGTGATAATGATTTTTGTCTGCTTCTGCATATTTTTTCTCTCAGGAAATTTCAAATCTTGCTCATGTTGTTTAATGAGCTGGCTGGTCAAGCATCTGATGCCCCTGTGGGAACTTTCAAAGTCACTGAACACATTTTTACTTAAATCTAGCTGACATTTCTGTCTGTTTGATTTAATGTATGATTTCCATATTTAGATTACCAATCAGCTGGAGCATAGTACAGTCATTCCTCTGCACTATAAACATGCATGCATCCTGCACGGAAGCAGGCTCATCTGCTGTTGGTCCACATGGCAAGAGTGTTTTTAAATTCTGCTGGCATTTGGGAAGACTTTGTAAGTCAGTTTTAATTATAAATTAAATTTTGAATCTCTAATGAAAATCCTAAGTGCAGAATTAGTCTTCAGTACTTTATTCTGAGACCATTTCAGTTGCTATAATCTGGTAGAACTAGTCTATTGCAAATTATGTATTCATTTACCAATTAAATGCTAAAATCCTAAAAAAAAAAAGCTTGATATTATAAATATTCATATTGTTTATACTTAATTTCATTTTATTCAAAGGTATTAAAATATTTGCTATATGCATGCTTCAAATTCTTGCCATGAAGCATGTAAGTATTGATGATAGGACTTTTGAGCAATTACTAATTAATTTGTTTAGTAAAAATCAAAACTTAAATGGTTTTGCTTTTCATGGAAGCTTGGCATTCCTCCTGATTTTGCATAGAATGCACCTTCCTATACTGAGATTAAAAAATAAATGAATAAAATTGCACCACTGAAAAGTCCACGTATTCTAAATGTTCTCTTAATCTGATTTGTTTGTTGTGGGTGACAATGCCTGGAAACACAAAACTTCTTGGTGATGGTGTCTTCCTGCTCCCCTTGTGTGTCTTTATTAGGCAGTAAGCAAACTGATAAACGTTTTCAGGAGGAGCCAGTCCATCGATTGACCTGTCTCAGGCTGACAGCAGTGTTACCCAAACTGGCATACAGGGCTGTGCCCCATGTGCTGAGGTAAACCAAAGTTACCCCCTAGAAAACTACACTCAGCTCTGCACTCATGTGGGTCTGGATAGCTACACAGAGGTGTGTATTTTAGATTCATATACTTTATAACAGTTCCAACCTTCCTCCCCCAAATCAAGTCAGATTAATTCATCTAGGAGGGAAGAGTGGCTCCTATGCCAAATGACCTACATATGACCTCATCCCTAGTTTCTGACATATGTTGAGGACAAAGGCCCTTGTTCTATTCTTTTCCAACATTAGACTGTTGAGGTGATAATATTTTCCTGCCAGAAGCGTCTTAAAAATTAGCCTCTTCTGATTTAGTCTTGCTTTTCATATAGTAAAATTTTTTAAAAGAGAAAACAAAACAACAAACTGATTTTGAACGGTGAAAGAGAAAAATAACATGGCTTTCCTCCTTAAAAATAATGCTTCATGTAGTTTTAGCTTTTCTTGGGCAAAAAAAAAAAGCCTGAAGGCAGCAGAAAATGGGGCATACTTGTTACCCTTAAAACAGTGATAAGATAGGGAATAAAAATTTTGGGGTTAATCCTCTTCCCTTTCATTTTTTCATGTGTGCAAAGAATCTTTGGGACATGGTGAGGCAGAGGGAGAATCCTGTAAATTTGATGTCTTCATCCCAGAGCTGCTGTTCATGAGAGACATGAACTGACAGAGGGCATGTCTGCAATAATTTGATTTCTGTTATGTTTTTCTGTACAGCATGTTGAAGTTAGCCTAAGATTGGGGGAGGAGGAAAGTAAGTTTTCACGGATCTAATTATTGAATCCATTAAAATAACAATAGTAATAGTAGCAATAATAACAATAAACCTGGGGTGGATCTTCGTCACGTAACTGTATACCTTGGAGTAAGGAAAGCTGTCATCAGGACGCTCTTTGGGAGCTGTTTTGCGCGGTTCAGTGCTGGTGAGCAGCCAGCCACAGGAGCTGCAGCCCCGCTTGCTGTCGCTGCCAGCGTTCTGCTGTGTGGGAAGGAGCCCAGAATAGCAGCCCTCTTACTGCCTCCCTCAGGGTGCTTCAGCAATTCTCAAAGGTCAGTAGAAACTGGTTATCAATTAAAGGAGCTCTGTCTGCTTTAAATGCATCTTACAGGTAGTGGAGAAAAAAGCTTTCAAGTGCTTTCAGATTCTGCTACCTCTTTCCTTGGAATACTCGTGAGGATGTGAGGATCCAAGGCCAGTTGATTTGTTGATATCATGGGGGTCAACATCAAGGTAGTCCAGACGAGTAGGCTGAGAATGCTGACTTGATCAGTTTGCTCTGGCAGGAGAAGCATTGTAGCAAGTATTCCTTCAGTAGCCTGTGGTAGAATGAGCATGCCCATAGAATTAGAAATAGCCAGTCTGGCTCCCAGTCATTTGATCCACTCCCAAGAACAGTCTCTCTTGAATAAACTGCTTAGTTTATAAATCAGGCAAAAGACAGAATATCCTGATGGCAGGTAACAAATATATTTGTGAGAAGGATCTGGACAAAAAATGCCAAGTGGGGGATTTTTAAGTTTTGCTTTCATTAAAAGATGGAGAGTTTCATTAGGAGGCTTAGTGACAACTTGATATTGTTTAGACAGTGATCTGTCTGAAGAAAGATTAATGTTAATTAAAGTGGCATTGGAGAAATTCAGCAGATGACAGCAGCCAAGCTGGCTACAAGCTATTTTTAGAAAATTTACTTCATTGCATTCGATATGACTCATTTATTATTAAGTTAACGGATGAATCAATAGCTCAGCTTCTTATGGTAGTACCTTAACATGGAACTGTATATAAAGATTGTGTTCATACATTTGGTCAGAATTCACATTATAAAAGCTGACCCGTATGGATTCAGTCCAAGCACACAATTGTCTTGCACAGAATGGAGCTCTGCAATAATACTCCAGTGAGTCCTTCTGAACATGGATATAAAAAAGGGCACAGGGGAAAATCAGCCAGAAGTCCAACTTGCACTATTTGGGAAGTAACACAAATAGCAAATAGGTCAGCTTGTTAAAATAATGTAACAGAGTTGTAATTTATTTCTGTTTTAGTTTTGTCCTGAGTTTAGTTTTCATCTGAGCTGAGGTTCGTTGTTTCTTGCCTCATTGTGAGCACAGTTCTTCCTGGTTTTCAACTTTCCTTAACTTGGATGTAGTTTTCTCTCTTCCATGATGTTCTGCTTTAATTTGTGAAATAGTAAAGCATCCATCTGTTCCAATACAACTGTGTTAGCCTTAGTTCAGTTTATTTTTTGTATTTTGCTAATTTTTTAGGTTGCTATAGAAACCTTGTTGTTCTCCTGAATCCTTTTTGTGAACTTTTGCGAACCCAGTCTGAAAGGATAAAAAACATACTACATTTTTATTAGTTTTAAAACCTTTGTTAAAATAATTATTTTTATGGAATTTTTATCTTATCGTTTTTCATTCTTGCCTCAAAGGCCTTTACCAGTTTAGCCCAGTATAAGATGTGGTTTTTCATTATTATTGTGTCAACTCTTATTTCTACATCTAGGGATAATTTCATTTCTCTTTTGCAAAGAGATTAGAGAATTGGGCTGTCTGTATTACATTCAAGGTATGATACAGAGCTGATAAGGCTAATGTCTGTCAAAATTTGAATATAAATTCTGGTACATTTGAGACTATCTCTTGCATATACAAGTCAAACATTAAAGGTGACTAGTATTTAAAATAATTTCACTGTTAAATAGTGTGGCTTGCTATAATGTGAAAATGCTGCACTTTGGGAGAGAGACTTTGCACATTAGGTTTCTCTGGATGAAGTTTGGGACCATCTTTTCAGTGTACTGGAAGTAGCTGGATGTGTATTTAGCTTTGCTCTTGGTTGGGTGTGTATTATCAGAGAGAAAATGCTATTTCTGTTGGAGTATGCTGGATGTTGAGTCTTTCAAATGGAGAGCAATATAATAAAACTGTAAAAAAGATGAAATATGTGAAAGATGATGAGTGACTTTGCACAGAATTTGCATCCCTACTGATCTGGGTTCTGGCCATTCTAACGTATTCTCTGCTGCATCATATTTTAGCATACAAAGCCCATTGTAGTTAATGTATACTCAGGCTAGCTGGTTCTTTGCTCACCTGATCACAGCTACTTCTTGAAACATTGAGATTGAGAATGGTACTGTAAAATATCCTAAAAAAAACAACCTACAGAGAGAGGTTTTTCCATAACAAAGTGAAAAAATATGCCACGTGCAAGCCCGTTGTCACAGTCTGTGTATCATCCTATAGCTGAAATCTCCTGTGTATAATTGTCTGGTTTTGATTCTTTCAGATGTCTTTAATCAAATCAAGGAATTGCACAATTACAAGCAAGCTTCCAGACAGGCCACAATTGATGGTTACACTTAAATGTGATTCAGAGAAACACTTGAAATATAAAGATTTCCTCAAGCTGGACATATCCATTATTGCATTGATTTTCAGTCTGCCTTGATTTTGCTGGTTTTTCTTAGCAATCATCATAATGTTTTTGTTTTTGTTGTGTATGTGATTTTGTCCAGTCCCTTACACTTCAGACTTAACTGACTGTAGGAGATTTGTGATAGTGATGTGGCTGTGTTAGCTGCATCCTCCAAGTGTGTGTGATGCCTTTAAACTTCTGTGAAACTCACAGCCAAACTTTATATATAAAAGTGAAATGTCTTTTTTATGTCCTTCACCAGTTAAATCTGGTACTATAATCTGATGTGGTGGATCTCTTTCAGAAGTTATAAGATTGACTGAAATCTAATGTTCTGAAATGAAAAAAATACAGACTTCCTTAAAAACTTCATTTCAAATCTGAGACATTGGTAAAATTGTATATTAATGTTCTCCAATTCTCTTTCAGCTTCAAATTTGTTATTGTTTATGTTTGTAGACTGGATTTTTAAGATGAAGTTGTCAGTGTAGGATTGTAAATGGGTTAAGAGAGATGTGAGCTGGAGCTATCAGTGAGAGATTGTTTATTTAAACAGTATCATTTTTTAATATATCTTCTTTAATATATCTTCTTTCAAAAATGTAGAATTGTGGTAGATGGCATTTTACTTTTTAAGAGTGGTACCATTTGAGCTGCAACTTGGCAGATTCAGAGTGTGTTAAACTCTTAACACAAAACTTTGCAGAACTATTTGTGTAGTGATGCTAATTAATGGTGTAAGCAAGTCAGATGAGTTTACTGAGTCAATTATTTTGATTTTTTTTCTGATATTCCAAGAAAGTGCTTAATAGTTGTGCAAAGTGTGGCCAATTAGGAAATCTTCCAGGTGGAATACCATGTTGCTGGAGTGCTGGCAGCAGAGGTTCTGTATTCTCCTTCTGCTAGAGGGTAGAAAGACAACGATTTTTGAAGTACTCCAAAGGGCAGGCAGGAATGGATCTTAAAGTACATAAAAGTTTCTTTCTTATGGACCTCATTGCAGTAGCCATAGGACTGCTCAGGTGCAAGGTTAACGTGCCAACTGAGCCATTGCTCGTCACGGTTGGATGAAGCGATCCTTTCTCATGATGCTAAAGCCAATTTCTTGTAGCTATCCCTAGAAACACCAGTGGAACAAAAGTAATGAAAAATAAAAGCTTGTGTTTGTACTTGCACTAGCGAAAAAAAAGTTTCAGTTCTCTCCAACTTTTAGCTCACTTAAAGAATGGCAGCAATGGAAGTTTCAGAGGAAATGGGAGAGAGCAACTGCTACAGTCTTTGTCCATGATGAATTTGGATGCTGTAGTATCTGAGCCCTGTCTCTACCTTGGAAATCATAGCTGATGTTACCTGGAGGAGTGATGGACTTCAGACTTTTCCTATGTAGACTTCATCCTCTGTGTAAAACCTTCTAACAGTTCATTTACAAGAGAGATATGGAAAGGCAGGACTTCCATGGAAAATCTTAATGTATTTTCTGTGTTATTTTCTTCTTCCCTTTTTCACTTGACTAAACAATATTTATAATTTCAAGATATGAGAAAATACGTCTGTGTAGAAATGCTGACAATTGGAAAGAAAAATTCCAGTAATAGGAAGTTAATTCAAATACACATTTGATAGGTGTCTACTGGTTTACAAAAAATTGTTTCTTATGTGACTTCCATTTTTGTAGGATCCAGAAAATGAATAGTATTGCCGTGTAGAGCCAGCAGGAGGTCATTAGTGCACTTATATTTTTAGGTCTGAATTGTCACTATCAATGAAACTGCTTCACAAAATAAAAGCAGCCATGTCTGTATGTCTCTGGGGAAAATGTAATACTAACCACCATTTATAGTACATGCTATTCATGCATCTTCAGTATGTGAACTATTCTTTACCAGGATTTTTGTAGGATTTAAAAAAGTAATTTCAGTGAGTTCCAAAACAAAACTCTGTATTTTTTCTGTGTCAGTGCCAGCTATTGCCCATCGCCCACATTTTATTGGCAATAATTAACCACAGAGGTTTTTCAAACATGGAGGCCATAGAGTTTGTGTGATTTGTGATGTCTGTACATGCACATTTAATTAAAAATTTTCAGTTCCTAGAATTGTATTTGGATGCATTTCAGGCTTTGTAGCAGCATAGTGAAAGACTCAGCACAAAGCATATCAGGCTTAAAATATTTAAACTCATCCATTTGTTGTAGACAATCAACAAGAAATCATAGAATACAATGATTGATTGCCATTAATATAAAAAATACCATCCTGATGATGGCAATTCTGCTTGGCTGACTTATTTGTTAAGGTGATGGACACCTTGTTTCTAGTATTTATGTTAATCACGTAAGGATTTTTCATTGGATAAAGGGGATTTTTGCTTTTGATTTGGGACTTACTGGGTTTTACCTCTAAATTGGTAGAAGGAATATTGTGTTTTGGAACAAGTCATGAGACTATAAACATGCTGTATTTTCTGTTACTGATTTTGAGAACATCTTTCTCCTTCTGATTTCAGGTTGGGTGGGACTATATCTGCATACAAGATAGTGCCAGATGAAATAGAAGAAATCAAGGTACAGTATTACTGCTTTTCAACACTGAATTTCTTTGTTCGGAAAATTACAGAAGTGTTACATTAAAAAGTCATGTTATTTCTTGCTTTGAAGTGTATCATAGGGGAGAGAGGAAAGTGTCTGAAGTAAAATTATAAGATCTGTATTTATGCATCTAAAATAGAATTTTAGTTATTATTACAAAGACAATTTGCCTTTAGCTTAAGCTGACTTCAGCAGGATTTGTTTGATGCCAGATTATTTATTGATACCTATTTCTGTTTTGCTACCTGAAGACAGATGGAGGACTATGATGAACACTGAGTTATATTTTCATAACAAAAAATATATATAGTGTCCTTCTGCTTTTGAGATCAAAAGCACATCCATATTTTTCAATATTGTCTGTCTTAAGAAGAGGATAGTATGAAGTAAAATATCGTTATAAGCTCAAGAAATCGTTATAAGCTCTTAAATTTTGAGTAGTGATAACAATAAATACTGAAGTTTACCTTCAAAGTAATGTGTGTTGTAACAAAACTCACTTTAGCCAAGTCCACCCCTGAAACGTACATCAGCAATTTGTGTCAGTTTAGTTTTTCAGGGGAGTGAAAGATGGGTACTGGGGGGGATTTTGGCCTGGATCTGATGGCACAGTTTGTGTAGCTGATTCTTTATTTGATTGTTAGTAGGTCAGTCTGACATACAGCTTGCTCACTGTCATTGCTTAACCTGCTGTGCTGTTTCACATACTCATTTTCAGCTGTACAATGAGAATTAAGAATAGTTCTAAAATCTTGTGAGGGGAAATGACTGTTTAATATCTGATGTAGACATGACTTCGCAGTGTGCAAATGGTGAGAATTTATTCCTCTTCAATTAGTATCAAAGCCACTGCAAGCAAGTCACTGCACAGTGACTGCCTGTATCTGCATCAGTCAAAGTTATCACACCATCATGATCAAAATTTATTTTTGTCATCTAAGATTCATGGACTCCTCTGTCCTGAATTTTATCCTGATTTATTACTGAATAGATCCAATATTCAGACTTTGGTCTTGGAATAAAAGAAAGAAAGAAGGTTTTCAAAATTTATTAGTGATATTTTCATGATGCTCAGAGAACTGCTCCAAAACTATTTAAAAAATTACAAAAACCCTAGACCACAATCTTTTTCCTTTAATATAAGAAAACCAATACCATGGATATTTTGTTAATGTTGAAGATGAAGAAAGCTGATATTTCTAGCTTCATCGTACTAAACTGAGTTCAATGAACAAAGAAAAATGGAATGTTGAGAGATAAGAAATAATTTTACTTTTAGACACTTACTGCAAGATTAGTAGTCACAGGAATCTGTCACCTTCTTAGAACTGTTCTGAATGTTCAGCTTTTCCTTATTTAGCTGGTGTTTAAGTGCTTGAGATCCTAGGAAGCATCAAAGGATGGGTTACTCATTATTCTCAGTTGTGCCAGGATGCAAGTGTGGAAGAAGGATTTCATTGTTCAAAGTCAGAGCTATTTAAAGTGTTGGGGAAAAATCCCTTCCTTTACTTGTTTCTGGTAGCTGTCCTGTCTTGTTCAGGAAATGTGGTTTTTAGGTTGTATTGCAAGTCTGGCCACATCTCACACCTTAAATGATTGAATTTCTCAAGCTGCAATACATGTTATTTATATTAAACAAGGCACAACTGGAAGATGCCAAGGCAGACTAATACATATTGGATATAAAAAAGTATTATTTTGTACATATGTATTCTGAATAGCAGCTGGTAAACAGCGAGATGGAGTATCCTTGCACTAAATGTAGGAGGTAGTTTTAACATCTGAAAGGCTTTCCTAGCTGATTGGAGTAGAAAAAAGAGAGAGGAGAAAATAGAAGGCAAATCAGCTTACTGGAGTATTGCTTCTAGAGAGAGCAGAATCTTCTTCCATGCACCTTAATTCAGTTATTTTTGCCTTACAACTATCTCTCCTCTATTTAAACATGAAATATTAAGGAAGTTAATTTGATGAAATATGTAAAAATAATACTTCGCTTTTAAAATCTGATTTAACTTGATGGATTGTTGAATTATATTTATGTGAGTTGTATTTTCATGTTTTCTGATAGTGCTTAAAAAGTAAACTGCTTTCTTAAATGGCAAAGGAGATACTTTATCAGACAAAGCACAATAATTACATTGACAAATAAATAAGTCTCATAGCATTTGCATGTATTCTAGAAAAGGTGGTAAGTTAACCTCTTTTGCAGCTCAAAATAAGTTATGAGGAAAACCAGTGTATTAATTTTGTTAATTCCTGTAGTTACACCTTAGGTAGAACACCATTGTAGGCATATGAATGAGGAGTACTTAGGGCAGAAGTGATAGCATGTACCCTAACTAGTGTCATGCAGCATAGGTTAGGTTACCAAGGTTAGGAGGGATTGTGTGGAACCGATGAGCACTACAGTTCCACAGCATCTGTATCAGTCTGACATGAAGTGTCATGAAACCCACCTTCCCTAGAAGCTTTCAGAGAATGCATAAATGGATGTACTACCATCTGCATTCCTGTCATTCCTCTACACCAATTAAAGCAATGTCACTTCATTTTCAGTACCTGCTGGTTTTAAAATACTTCTGGAACTGATAAAGACAGTAAATATAGAAACTGCAGCACTTTGAGGAAGTGTCATTGTTTCAACTTTATCTAGACTTCTATTCTCATTAGAATATTCATCCTGTAAGCAGGAAGCTTTTCAAACTACCAAAAGAGCATTGTCAGATTACAGCCTTGTTCCTCACCCACTCTAATAATATGTGCCTAAGGGAGAGGTCTTCTAAGCCAAATGATTTTGTGTGCATAGGGCCTGGCAAGCCTATCAGGCAACACTGGTTGTGATGAACAACATGGAGATTGTCTCAAGATTTTTATGACTATTACAGATTAGAGAAAGTTTACTTGATGTGCCTTATGTCAACAGTGTCATCTTATGGTTTATAGTACCATGAGAGATGGTCTTTTTGATTTCCACGTTCTACCATTACAAAGAATATATATGATGTGGTGAAGGGTGGTTGTTACAGAAGAAGACTCAGTGTATGAGAAAACCACGCATTAACTAAAAAAAATACTTGGTTTGCTAGGATTTGCTAGTCAACAGCAGAAAGGAATTTAATTGTTTTGTGTTGGGTTTTTTATGTGCTGTTGTATATACTTTTCATGTAGACATATGCATGCATCTCATCTCAAGACCAGAAATTGATTTTGTAGCCAGTCCTTAATTCATGGAAGTAATATGCACAAGAAAGACATTGCTAGAATATTTCATTCCTGTAATATTTGTGGCATGAGACAGATATTCCAGTGTAGAGAGTAAAGTTAAGTGGTTGCCTCCTGTGGTAGTTAGTTTTAAGAAATCTTGTTAGAAATATTTTGTTAGTGCTGGTTGTAAATTGTAAATTTAGATGTAAAGCAGTTGTGTTGCGAGATGGGAGGGGTTTTTTAATTCCATTAACCACCCTTTCATAGACACACACTTTATTACATTTGTGATTCTTCTATAGATATTCTTTGAATGAAAACATATATGCATAAAGTATTAAAGGTTGCATTTAAGACTACATTTTTCCCTCAATAATGGTAGGAGAGCTCTTTTTTTCTTTAGGAGTATGTGTTAATATATGAAAATTTTTATCCACAGCTGAAACACATTCTTCTCAGATTGTCTTCAGTCTTTGAGAAAGTAGACTCCAGTGAAAATGATCCAAGAGTAGAAAATGATAAAAACTATGAGGGAGAATGAAGTAGCCAGAAAGGAAATGGTGAGCACTGTGTCTTCTTAAGAGGTCAGTTGCCCTAGATGACGTAGGAATTCAAAAGATTTTAAGTTTTCCACTCAGTCATTTTTAGGAACACCTTAGGAGCAAAGGAAGTTGATAGCAGTGTCAGTGAGATGTATTTCAGAGCAAAGCTGTACTCCCTGCCATCAAAAATATGCAGCTTTGATATCATTACGATTAAAATCAGTCTATTCCAATACTTTCTTGGAAATCATTTGGTTTGCTGACTTTGTGGTGTCATATACCTACATAATGCTGTATCTCAGAATCTTTTTTTTTTTTTNACTGGTTTTGTGTCTCCATACCAGAGAGTGGGACAGTATTTAAATATCTCTTGCATCTTCTGCAGAATCAACCTTGCTTTACATGAGCAAGGAGGTGTGCTGTCATCCCAGATTTGCATAGGAGTTTATG
>VZTT01066794.1:77304-101585 GCA_013400855.1 Buphagus erythrorhynchus
TTGTGACTTTGTGGTGTCATATCCCTCAAAAATGTGTTTTCTCAGAATCTTTTTTTTTTTTTCTTTTTTCTTTTTTTTTTTTTTTCTGGTAAGAATAGCTGATGAAACCCATGCAAGCTTTGTGTGCAGCCAAGAGATGCTGGCCTTGATCATTCAAAGCATTTTCATATTTATTAACATGTGGCAAAAATAAGTAGCAATTTGTCAGCATGTGCCAGTTTGTACTCCCATATTAAAAAAAAAAANGTTTACTTCATCACTCCATGGATATGCACTGCCAAGTGTATCAGCACTGGCCAAGGATCTTCACAAGAAGTTTCCCAAAGATTATGATGGGAGTCATCAGAATTTGATGATAATACTGAGATTATTGCTCCTTTATCTGTTTCAATCCAGCACAAATGAAAAGGTTTGCCCACTCAAGTTTTTTGAAGAGGCTCAAGTTGTTTGAAGTGTGTACTCTGACTAATCCTAAAGTGCCAAGAAACTTTGCCATTTACCTTTCAGGAATGACAATTCTGGTTCTCAGTTTTTCTGCCCATGTTTTCCTTCTGCATCTCAAGTTATGATTACTAACTCACAGCATAAGAACTCTTACTAAGCATGACATAAAAGGGTATTATCCAATGAATGTCTAGTGAGTGTTAACAAGTAGCATCTCCATAGACTCTAAAGCTTACAGATACAAGTTTTAAAAGATTTAAAGGGCATATGTGGCAGTCCTGTCACATGTCATTCCATTAGATTTCTAGTTATGTGTGTTGGTTAAAACTGAGGACTTGTCTTTTAACTCTCTTAACATGCATTCAGAGTCTGACCATCCAGTAGCAGTTTCATTTCCTGCAACCAGATAAAGAAAGTTTCTAAAACCTTTTGCAAATGTCCTAACCAGTAACAAAAATTTGACAACTGAGATGTCAACTTAGTGTATGAAATCCCCAATGAACTTGCAGATTTGGTTTTCCTACTTACTTGGGTTTTCATGAAGGAGACTTTCTTATGGACATGAATCCAATTAGGGCAATTGAGAAGTGGGATGTGTTAAGCTAAAACAGCTTTATGACTCATCATATTTCCGTGCAATCAAAGTTCACCTGATGTACACAAAGATTTCTTCATGAGTTAATTTCTTAATCCTGAATTAGCAGAGTCAGTCACTGACTAGTGTTCTTTTTCAAGCTACATGTATCATTGTTTAGATGACAGAAAACTCTGAGTTTCTACTTGCTGTATTAATCCTTAATAATTGATCTACTGTTACAGATGTTGTTGTTTCCATGCTAGAGAGACCTAAAGTTTTGTGTGTGGGATTATGCGACAAAATTGTCAAAAACTTCATATAAAACAAAAAATTAATTTAATTTTTCATTCACATTTATGGGTTTGTGCTACAAGCTAGAGATTTGCAACCCCTGCAGTATTGATGATGTACCCTTGGCCATGCATTTGCACTTCGGTCTTGTAGTTCTTGTCAACAGTTGATTATCTTATATAGTATGATATTATATTGCTCCTAGTTGATTGTGATTTCATTATCTGTTGTATTATGTTATTTTTTTTCTTCTCATGAGTCCTTTACTGATCTAAGTTTTGTTTCTTCTAAAACTGATTTTGCCCCTTTTTCTGGAAAGTGCAGTCTGTATTACATTGGGTTCTGACTCTAGGCTTTTGGTGCCAAGCATGGCTGTGCAAGCCTGGGTAGTCCAGGCACAGTCTCACACTAGTGAAATATGAATGTTTCGTAAGAATGCCTTTTCTATTGTGGGATCTTTTTCCCACCTATGAAGCCATTAGTAGTTGTGAATATCAGTTTTGACTTTTGGATTGTTTCTGCTCTGATAGGTTTGAGACTGTTTTTGCTTGGAGGACAAGACTGTTCTCCATGCTATAACTTTTGCTGTCTTAAGTTTCTGTATAGAAACTCCCCAGGGAGTACTCACTGAAGGGGCTTTTCATCTGTTTCTATCATCTTCCATGGATGATGGATGCTCACTGCAATCACTGACTCTCAACCAAAAAAACACCTTTACAAAAAGAATGTAAAATGAGAGATGGCTGAAGTGTCTATCAAACTCTGATCTAGGACTGCTGAATGTATCAAAAGCATTCCTCTGCTTTCCTGGCAAGGCCATCAACTGCCCAGACACTCTGGATGAAAGAATATACTCAGTAACTTTCCCCATAGGGGAAAATAGGAATTGTCACTTTTTGTTTTCCTGCTCTCTTCCATCTTATGTTTCATAGGCTTTGTGGCTTTAGAATCTTCATGTCTAGAAATGACAGATGAGACCACCTCACCAAATTACCTTGCTCTTCCACGCTGTATTGAATTGAGAAAATGCTGAAACATTGTTATAAATTTCTGTTCCCTGGTGTGAGTAGGATTTAAGTGAACGCATATTGTATTTTGCAATTTAGTCTTAGAAACATACAAAAGTTTAGCCTATGATTTGCAGATCATGGAATATTGCCACATGGGGAAGGGAAGGAAGACCATCCATCCATGTAAATTGAAATACAATGCTAACAAGACAAAATCATTTTAATAATTTTATTATTTACTTTCTAAAGCAAACAAAATAGTTCTGTAGTTCTCCTGCAAAGAGAGAACAAAAATAGCTGAAAGTTAATTTACAAGACAAACCAGTATATTGTTCATCCTTTACCAGCATTTCTGGTTGCTCAGCATTTAAGCTGTTGTCCTTAAGAGGGGACATTAATGTGTATCAGATTTTTCATTACCATGGACCTTCTATTCAGTCTTTCTGAATTAAATATATTAGAAACAGGATTTGAAATTTCTTGTTTTCCAGCATAAAAAATATCTCTGCCTCTCTCTGTGGCTGTAGTAACCAATTTTGTCTAAATTCCTCCTGGCTTTCTTTCATTTTCCATTTTTGCTAAATACATATCTTTGTACCAGCCATCACCTGAAACCTGGTTGGTTCCTAGGGCATCTTCTGACCAGCTCTAACACAGTCTCTTGTAATTTTCATCTGACCCCTTATACTGGCAATGTTTTCAGTGCCTTCTGTTCTCACTGGAAAAGTAATTTCTTAAATGGGATGTCACCTAGCATGAATGAGAGGAGAAAACATGCTCAGCTTCATTAAGCAGCAAATAGCTTTTGGCAAGTGTATAAGTAAATCAAGTTCATATAAAAGCTCTAATTATTTTCCACGTGACCTGTTACATTAAATTTTGGTTGGTTTTATTTACCCTGTAAGAATGTATTCTGATGATTCTTATTTGAGATCTGTGAAGGAAACGTAATGTTATCCTGTCAAAACTGATAATGTCATAAGTAATTAAGGGCTTGACTGAGTTTGAGGGAGATCAATATTATGTTCATTTCTTCTGGTAAATTTATTTCTGAAATATACTCTTTCTTTTTATGATTGTCACAATAGGTGAACGCTGGACCTGTATATATAAGAAAAAAGGCCATCAGGATTTTTTGGTTTGCTTTTTTTTAAAAAAAACCCCAAACCTTCAGGTTCTATATGCTGGTTCTTTGTATAAAGGGAAAAAGAGATCAAGAGTGTTGTTTGGGGTTTTTTGTTGGTTTTTGTTTTGTTTTGTGGGTTTGTTTGTTTGTTTGCTCATTTTGTTGTTTTTTTAAATAACCCTCGGTTGTACAGCTATTTACAGGTTGTATCTTAGTGAATTATGAATATTATTATTTGAAGAGAAATGAAATATTACTGCAAATAAGGACATCAAAATACTGAGTAGTTGGGTGACAAACCATCTGATGAAATTCAGCAGAGATTAATGTTAAATGATGTGTATAAGAGATGTGAAAAAATCCCCAATTCCAATTTGCATATAAAATAGAAGTCTCTAATTAGACTATGATCCAAGAATGAGGGCTGAGCAGTGTGCTGAGGTGGTTACTGTTAGCTCAGTGTTCAAGAGCAGGTGAAGGGGCAGACATAGGAGCCATGGGAGTGGACTGAGGAGAAAGGAATCAAGACCAGAACACTGAACCTTTTCTCTTGTGCATGAGCCTCTGGTGCCACACCATGTACAATGGCATGTGAAGGGCTGTTCCCCTAATTACAAAAGTGGCACAGTAGCACTGGAAAAGATTTAGAGTCAGATTTTCAAAATAATCTAATTTATAGAACCACTTTTGTGTGAGGAACAGATAAAGAGACTGGGATAAAGATTCTTCCTTATTTATACTGCACTTTTTAAATTAACTCGCATTCTTAATTTATGCAAATTTTAAGACTGCCTGAAAGCAGGTGCCAAAGTTTATATTATCTGTTTTCTCTTGGTTGATAATGCACTGATTGTAAGGAAAAAAAAGAAAGAACACGCACAGCAGTCATCTCTCTATCAGAAGCCAGTTTAATACACCGTTTCTTTCTGAAGAAAGAAAAAAATCTTTCTGAAAAAGATTTACAACTGGTAGACTGCAGGTAATTCTGCTAGAGTAGTGTAGTTTATTTTGCTTTCATAGTATGTTTTTAGATTATTTTTAAGGTTGTGTTTTAATACTTGATTGGAAACCATAGCAGGAAGACACCAAAAACTACACAAGCCCCCCTGTGATATGCGAGCTTGTAAACTGTATTAATAGAGCGATGCTTAGTACTTCACTGTGTGATTGCACCTCATTCAACTTCTCTGGTAATTAATAAGGTTTTTTGTCATTCCTACTAGTGACCCTGTCATATGTAAGGTTCACTGTCTAAAACAGAATATGAAACATTAAATGTTTTTAACAGAAAACCAGCCAAAACCTTCCTTCAACAAGTCATCATAAGGGAATGGTATAAAAGTATTGACATGTTGAACTGTGGATAGAGGCATTTTATTTGCTCAAATACTTTCTTTGATCCGTTGCACAAGATTGGTCTAGATGAGATTTTGTGCTGATGAGCTGTATCTGAGCACTGATGTAAAATGAAAAATTATAAGTGGATTCTATGTTTTATTGAATATGTTGGGTGAGTGGCTCTTCTCATCTCTGATAGTGCACAGAGCTGGAATGTTGGCTAAACTGATGTCCTAAAGGCTTCCAGAAATGGATGTCTTCCAGCAAAATAAAATCAGAGCCAAGCATAGAGACAAATTTAAAAATGCCTGCCTTAGCCCTATCCTTGGTGCCAAGAATTGAACATCTGTCTTGAGTCATATCTGAGTTACCAAGTCACACAAGCCAGTAAAATGCAGCTATCTATATAAAGTAAAGCATGTGGTGCTGGAGATCCAGCATACATCATATGTTCTTTGANTGTGTGCCTATTAACAGCTGGAGTTGATTACACAAACTGCTGAAGTCCGTCTTCCAAATAAGTTTGATCTGAAAGGATTAGAGTTCATATGATCAAAGGCTACTCTGCAATATGGGCCAAATTCTGTTAAGTAGAGAGGTATTACAAGTGCTGTTGTGTACTAACAGGCTGTGGTAGATTTGTTCCAAGCCTCCAGCCAGCACATATATTCCCTTAACACAGCATGTCAGGTTACAAATGTGAAATTCACAATACAGTACCACTGTTACTAGTGAAACTCTATTGTCTGAGCTAAGTACTTAGAGAGTGCCCAGCCCTTCTGGCAGACTATTCAAAGAAAAAAGCAAACAATGGTCTAGACCAGTGGTCTCCAAATAGTTTGATCATCTATCTCATCAGTAAAGAATTTTGGAACATTATCCTCCAATAAAATATATTCTAATATTTTCTCCCTGCACACTACTCCCTGTGGATCCTAGAACCATTTGGTTGGAAAAGACCTCAAAGATCATCCAGTCCAAATGTCAACCCCAGCACTGCCAAGTCCTCTGCTAAACCATGTCCCCAGGTGCTCCATGCATTCAAATACCTCCACAGATGGTGATCTCACTGCTTCTCTGGGCAGTCTGCTCCAATGCTTGATAACCTATCTAAACCTTCCCTGGTGCAACTTGATGCCTTTTTCTCTTGTTCTGTCATTGTTACCTGAGAGAAGAGACTTGTTCCCCCTTCCTACAATCCCCTTTCAGGCAGCTGTAGACAGCAGTAAGATTCCACCTGAGACTCCTCCAGGATAAACAACCCCAGCTCCCTCAGACATTGGTCTACTCCATATTAAAAATACTGTAATTGCAAGGAAGTTTTAAGGAAGGAAGTCCAGCATATATGTTATCAGGCTGAAAGAAATTCTTGCCCTGAAGTTTGCTTCTGTATCATGATAAAAAAATATTTCCCAAGAGCTTCCTCTGTTTTTTGTTGGGTTTTTTCCAAGACAAAAAGCCTTATTGTGTCCATTAACATTGACAACCACTGTATTTTATCTGCTGTTTAGTTTGTAAGGTCATTAGTTCGTGGAACTATTTCTTTTCATGGTTTTTACCTAAGAGAATTAATAAGTGATGCCACCAGGTAAGAAGAGGACAGACACAAGAGCAGGGTGCATCTTGGGCAGAGGCATCAGATTCCTAAGGAAGGGGGATTGATATGCACAAATTATCTCAGAGAGCTATGGTTCTAACAAAAGCCAATTAGTTTTGCCATGGTGTGTGTAGAAAACACTGAGTAAGTATTTGACTGGAAAACAGTAGCATTATATATTTGAGTGCAAGATCATGTGCTTTACCAAACAGAATGTTTTGATATTGCAAGACAAATAATGTAATTTGTTGTGTCCAAAGTCACAATATTTGCTCTTCTGGATTATCTTTGAGCTCACTACAGAAGTGTTTCTTAGCATGCACCTATTTAAGCAAAGAAAACAATTCCTTTCAAATTAAAGACTCGCGTAAGATTAAAGTTTGATGTTTTTGTTTTCATTTCCCCTGTAGTTTTGATATGTTCATTTTCTGGATTCTTCCATGATAAAATAGGTAGAATTTTGATATTATTTAGTCTAATACTGATTCTGTACTTTTCAATTATAGTAGGATTTCAGAAATTCTGTGACTCAGCTGTCCTAAAGGAAAGGTATAAGGGAGGGAATTCCACTGAGTCCTCCAAGTTCAGTAAAGGTGGAATGGAGTTTCACTTTTTAAAATACATTCTTATAAAAAAGACACAAAAATTTCTAGAATTGTTCTGTCAGAAACGACTGTGTTCAATTTCATCATTATGACAAGATTAGGTGGGATCCTAAGACTGCAAAGGTAACACATATACTCCCTTTCCACATTTCTGCATAGAATGACATTTCTATTTTCTCTAATTATTTATTACCTGCTTTGTTACTGTTATGCTCTATCAAAATACCCTTGATTTTAAAATTACAAACGCGGTAACATTTTTTCCGAGTAGCTTCAGTATCATGATGACATGATACATGAACCTCTTTTAACAAATAGGATCATGGCTGATCCCCTATGGAAATTTGTGCTTCTCAGTTCTGTCATTTTAAAGGGTTCTTCTGCATTCTTGGTAGTTGAACATAATTTAACATGAGTGAGAATATCTAAGATGTATCATTCTGGAAAATGAAACTATGTATCTGAGGGTGCCTTAGGAAGATAAGATCAAGATGTTATAAAATTGTTGTCCTTCTTTAACAAAACAGAAAATAACCCTTCTTTATGTATTTGGAATGTGTTCTGTATTTTAGTAAGTATTTCTAGGGAATAATGCTATATAAAACAGGCAATGTGTAAAAATAAAGCTGACTGTCCTTTGGGACACTGAAGCTAAGACTTGAGCTTTATGGAGTATCTAGAGACTCTAGATGACAGCAGACCATTACCATCAGGCTGTTTTGAAGGAAAGATGACCAAGTTTAAAATCAGAGAGCTATAAAGAACTGCTTTATGTACAAAAGCTCCAAATGCCTCTAAATAATGTACCAAACTGTGAATGCTTCTGTTGGTGAGAAATCCAAAGCGATTGTTATGTTTTGAAAATGAAAAAAAAAAAAATCTATGTGAAGTAGTATGCTCTCAGTATAATTAAAGCTTTTGCAAACATGATACCTGCTACAGAGTTGACTTCTGAGACACCCAGCAAAAGAGCTAAGCAATCGATAATGGAAAATTCTGAGTTTTCTGGGGCTGAAATATTTTCTATAGACCTGATTATTAAAAGTGCTTAGTACAAACATTTTGACTATTCAGCCAATAGCTGATATACAGGCATGAAGCTTTCTTCATAATGACACAGTTCCCTTCTGATGCTGCATTTGCCATTTTGCTTCTATTAAAACAACTGAGCCACACCTCATGTATTTGGGTATCAGGCATTTTTACAATGTGTTATTATATTTAATGTTTTATATGAAACAACATATAGATTTTAATATTGTGTGCACGTTCAGAATATTTTGAATTTCAGTATTTTGTTGCACAGTTTTAGTATCTTAAACTCTTTAAAAATCAATCCTATATTTGGAGAAATAGTAGTTTAACAGAGTCCTAGTTCTGCAACAGGAAAAACTGCTGATTATGTTGCAGTTCATCTAACACCATGGCATGGCAATTTCATAATGTACAAACTGAAAAAAAAAAAAAAAAAAAGACTTTCCCTCACTGGTAGAATAAATAGCTAATTTCGAGTAGCTTTGATTGAAATGCTTTTTAAATTCACTGTGCTGTATCTCTACCAATGAAAATATTATTGGATATGTTTAAGTACTTATATTGCCTTCTGAGAACAGCTAAATAATAGGGAAAGAAAACGAAAGGCAATATTCTTACTGTCCTTATAATTTTGTATTTTGAATATGTATGAAACATGAAATTAACATGTGATCAGCTATTTTCAAATGTTATCCTTTCGTGTGTTTTTAATTAAGAATTTGTTCTGTCATAGAATAGTTTAGGTTGTAAAAGACCTTTAAAATCTCAAGTCCAACTGTAAAACTTAACACTGCCACCATTAGATCATATTCCCAAGTGCCCTATCTACATGCCCATTTTTTAAATACCTCCACGGACAGTGACTCCACCACTTCCATGAGCAGCCTGTTCCAATGCTTGGTAACCCTTTTGGTGAAGACATTTTTTCATAAGATGCAATCTAACCCCCCTGGCAGAACTTGAAATGGCTGCCGTTCCTCTTATGTAATATTTTTTTTATTATATGACATAAATATGTAATTTATTTATTTTTTGTTACTTGTGAAAAGAGACCAAATACCACCTCTCTACAGCCTCCTTTCTGGTGGTTGTAGAGAATGGTAAGGTCTCCCTGAGTCTCCTTCTCTCCAGGCTAAACACCTCCAGCTCCCTCAGCACCTCATCCAAAACTTGTGCTCCAGACCCTTTACCAACTTCATTGTCTGTCTTTGGATACATAATCAGTAGTCACAACCTAGTTCTTCAGATTTATACATGGGGCACAAGTTTTTTCTGACTGCATATTTAATGTCACGCTTAAATCACTTCAACATGTAGGTTTCAAAATCAGGAATAAGATGCAATGCATCAAGCCCACTGACAAATAACAAGTTTCTTTTGCACACAGGGTAGATAACATCTTAGTAATGCAAATTTTTTAAAAAAATCTATTTAAAATTGAAACTTTGGCATAAACAGTTAATTTTTAAATGATTTTCTAGATCACTGGTATTTCTCTCATGCAAAACTCCCCATGGAAACCTGACTTTTTGCTCTTTGCCGTTGTAGATTACCTGTGGGGAACTGAAGGTAACATCCAAAGTATAGAGTTTGCAAAAGAATTTAACATTTTCTTATCAGAGCTCAGTCAGACACTGAAATCTATCCAAAGAACAGAGATTACTGATGAAATGTTTTTGTACAAGTAGGTCAGAGAGAAATTTAATATCTCTCTACAAAAACATCATTATTATAAAAGGAGCCCAAAGGTGTGAAATATGTTTATTTTATTAGCCTGCAATTATTTCCTAAGCAAAATAGTATTCTCTTGTCAGTACTGTAAATTAGGATAGCCAGATGTTAACTTGCTAGTTAAGACCTTCAACTGCGTATATTTAATTGAAGTGGTAGTCTATTTTCCTGTACCTCAGTTTTATCATGGGTTTTATTAGGTTTTTTTCTCTAAGGGTCAAAAATATAGGAAATTCAAATTTCCCAAAATCAAAAAAATGGGTAGATAAGTTGCTGTCTGAAATAAAAAGTCTTATCGCCATTGGTTTTTAGTGTAGAAAGCTGTATGTTGTTCATTCAAATAAAATATATTTAGTGTAGCCAATGGTCTTATATTTTCTTGGTAATATTTTGAAATTTGGGTGTCAGACAAAAATTGCTTAATATATCTGCTTTTGGAGTTAGGCAGAAGTGAAAGCTGAAACAGGAGCTAAAGACTTAAGGGACTACGAAGTGATTTGTGACATTTAGGAAGGAATAGCTATGGTGGCTTTAAAATTGGCTTAATTTTTTCAAGTTCATCAGTATGGATGCTTACAGCTGCAAAAACAACATATTGTGCATAGATTCATTGGTACAAATGTAAAGACTCTTGGAAGATTGCTGCTATAGAATTACTGGATTCCTGATAGACCTAATATTTAACCACAGATTTATAACTCTTGGCAGAAGAAAAAGAAATCTTTTATTTCTTTTTTAATGTTTTCAAATGTCATAGTAGTAGTGGGCCTGGAGGGAGAACTCTTACAGGACAGAAAAGACTTGAATAGTAATTGCAAGAAAAAAAGCAAAGGCCTCTCCTCTGTAGTCAGAAGTGATGGGTCTTGAAATGAAAAGTGTGTCTCTGTGTGTGTGTGTTTTCAGTACTAGGACAGAAAGCAAGAGAGAGGGAAGTGCCAGGTTCTGTCTGAATTTCAGTAAGAAAGGCCTGACAACAAATAGCTGAGTGAAATACCTGCTTTCATAAAGCAAAGGAAGAGGAGGAATATAGGTAGCAAATAAATCTTACTCCCTTCAGATGCTGGGAACTGTGTGTTCATGCAGCATCAGGTCAATCTGTGGATGGATTTCTCCACTCAAGAGAAATTTTTGCCACTCTTTTAGATAAAGGAAAGCCATGCTGGTGGTGTTATCACCAGTACTGAAACTGAGCTGCCTACATACACCTCCATTACAGTGAGGTGGATGAGTCTGTCCTTTATCCAAAGAGGTTTGTGCAGCATGACACATTCCTGAAAACCATGCTGAAGATAGAGCACAGGGCAGCCTTCTGTGGGAACTTCAAGGGAATTGTTATGTGGATTGCTAATTCCTTGATGTACGATGGCCTCCTAGTCAGGAGCACTACAATATAAGAAATACTAGAACAGTTTGTGGCCCTTGGTTTCCAGAGGGTGTTGCCCAGTTGTTGCTCACAGATGAAATGTATTGCCTATCTCCCTCATCCACTAATGCCACCTACTCTCTCTTACTGAAAATACTGTCTGTATGACTGTGCTTCCTGTGTAGGCTCTTCATCACTCTCCACCACGAAAGTGGCAATTGTCTCTACAAGGGTAAGCAGTAGTCCAGAGATAACATAATACTGCATGCATCATAATCCCCAAAG
The DNA here is from genome assembly GCA_013400855.1 of Buphagus erythrorhynchus. Classification (NCBI taxonomy): domain Eukaryota; kingdom Metazoa; phylum Chordata; class Aves; order Passeriformes; family Sturnidae; genus Buphagus; species Buphagus erythrorhynchus. Next base: position 88,707 of record VZTT01066794.1, read on the forward strand.
TAGGATGTGTAGGAGATGATACAACTCTTTGAAAGGGGCATTATGCTATTTTTAGTTATTGCAATGAAGGCTTTTATTCTAAGTTGCATTGGGTAGTTGACTTGTAATGTGATTTGACCTTGTCCAGAAAGGTAAGTTTTGCAATTAAATAACCAAAAATCACTTATATAAGTATTTTCATGTAACAGACCATGTGTTAGAATAATGGTATATAAAGCAGGTGATACACAGTTAAGAGACTCATTATTTCTTATGCAACTCTTCTTTGAACTATATAAATAAGTCTGGATTCTGGTAAAGGTTACCATGTGTGTCTTCTTAAATCTTTAAAATAACAAACAAGTACTACTAGTCCAGAGGGCTTTCCGTGAGTTCTGGAAATTACCTCTAGAAATTACTCATGCTTTAGCAAGGAGGGTTCTGATTAGTGGTACAGGATCTGATTGGAGGGCTGTCACAAGTGGAGTCTTCTGAGGTTCAATACTGGGCTCAGTATTCGTTAACTTACTCATCAATTGCTTGGATGAAGGGCAGGTGCCTCCTCTGCAAGTTCACTGATGACACAAAGCTGGGAGGAGTGGCTGATACCCCAGGGGGCTGTGCAGCCCTGCAGAAGGACCTGGACAGGCTGGAGAGATGGGCAGAGAACTGTCTGAGATTCAGCAAAGGCAAGTGCAGGGTCCTGCACCTGGGCAGGAACAGCCCCATGGCCAGCACAGCCTGGGGCTGAGCTGCTGGGAAGCAGCTCTGTGGAGAAGGAGCTGGGGGTGCTGGTGGACAACAAACTGTCCATGAGCCAGCAGTGTGTCCTTGTGGGCAAGAAGGACAATGGGATCCTGGGCTGCATTAGGAAGAGCATGGCCAGCAGGTCGAGGGAGGGGATCCTGCTCCTCTACTGAGCCCTGGTGAGGCCTCACCTGGAGTGCTGTGTCCAGTTCTGGGCTCCTCAGGACCAGAGAGACAGGAAGATTCTGGAGCTGGTCCAGTGAAGGGCTACAGAGATGATGAGGGGACTGGAGCATCTCTCTTACAAGGAAAGGCTGAGGGAGCTGGGCTGGGTCAGCCTTGAGAGGGGGCGACTGAAAAGGGATCTCATCAGTGTCTGTCAGTATCTGAAGGGAGGGGGTCAGAGGATAGAGCCTTGTGTGGGAATGGTGCCAAACATCTGGCATCCTTACCAAGATTAGAACAAGAGAATGTTAACCCTAAAGGCCCAGCTAATTTGTGTGTTTGCTCAGGATGCTGTGAATTGGTGGAAAACCAATGTATGAGTATGTTGCTTATTGTGATTGAAAACAATCACATGCGTGGAATGCTTGAGACATATTTTGTGTGTTACAAAATTAGCAAGAGGCCCTAAGGATCAATTAGAAGACAGTGATTTATCTGTAAAGAAATTAAATAAAAGGGAGCTCACATGGGAGAGTAGGAAGAGAAAAACAACACCTGTGGAACTAAAAACTATTGCACTGCATCACTGTTTTTTCTTCACCAAAACCTTGATAATAAAATTTTGATATTTTATATTTAGACTTTTTATATTTAGATTATTTCTTACATTTTGATTTTTCTTTACATTGGATTCCATCACCAACAGCCAGGCTCTTCTTGGTGGTGCCCAGCAATAGGACAAGAGTCAATGGGCAGAAACTGATGCACAGGCAGTTCCACCTGAACATGAGGAAGAGCTTCTTTACTGTGCAGGTGACTGAGCACTGGAACGCCCAGAAGGGTGCTGGAGACTCCCTGCTTTGCACAAGATTGTGTCCAGGTGATTCTTGAATCTCTGCAGCAATCAAGAGAGTCAATATAATCACTGCAACCATTTGTAAGGAGAAAGCATTCTATGCTTCTCTTATTCTGATATTAATGATTATTATTATAATTTTTATTTATTTTATGATTTAATCAGTAAAGTTTGGCATATGTCTTTAGAAAAACAAGAGATGATAAGTGATTCTGCCTAGAATTGTCCTTTCCAACTATTTTCATGTATTTCTTTGAACTTTCTTCGTGTCTTAGTCAACCTTTGTGGCTTTGTTGACATTATGAGACCGGGTTGAGCTACTTCTGTTTGGTGAAGCATTTGCTTTATTAAGCTTCTGTTTGCTCCATATGCAGCAACTTTATCACATTAGCAAGACTTCCTACAAAGTTGTCTCCAGCTTAGTTGGCTCAGAAAAATATACACATTTTATTTTTATATACATATAGTCTTTATCTTATAACAAAGTGATAACATATCTTTCTTTATAGCAGAAAATAATTTCCAAGAATTTAGGACCTTAGAAACAATGAGGATTAGAATATAATTTTTTTTTTCAAAAGTGCTGTAGGTTGGTTGAGATTCTGTATATTATTTTGCCTGAGAGATTTCCAACACCATAAAGGCATGTTTGGACAACCTTAGTACCCTGGCAGATTTTAGTTTCATTTGTACCAGCTGCAGAAATAGTTGCAAGGTGATTTTGAAATCTCTTTAGTATTCTGAATGCTTTTATTGCCACCTGATTCCAAGCAATTTTGTTGTTAGGACATATCAAGAAAAAATGAGCATTTTAAAAAAATGTTCCAAAAGAGAAATGACCTGCAACTTTCAGCTCTTAGGGCAGGAAGACTTTCTGATAGGAATTGTTCTGTATTAGTTTTCTCCTGAGTATAAAAGTTGAAATGTTTGATTGCAGTGGGATTGGCTAATGCTAAGACACCTCTGCAAGCTGCAATGGAAGCAGATGATGGCTCATCAAATTCTGTGGTAACAGCTTTCACCCAGTATTATGTAATAGCTATAATCTTTTGGGCCTATAAGAAAGAGTCTGCATGGACTGAATTCTGAAAATGTTTTCCCTTTGAAGAGAATGGCCTTTCCAGTTCAGTAATTCAGCCACTCTTGTAAGTTTGATTCAGTCTTGCAAAAAGACTGAAAGTGCAGAAAGGTTCTCTCTCTACATTTTCCTCTTTGGATGCTTACACTTATTTAGGAATAAGCAGTAACCTAATCAGCAAATTTGATTTTGATATTGATTTTAAGTTACCACAATTGGCAAACATAAAGAGAAATACTCAGTAAAGACAAAACTGCAGGGTTTTTGTTTTGTGATTTCACCGTGTTCTGACTGTAGTTGTAGTCATAAGCAGCTATGTAAGAAACTTCTTCATAGACATCGTATTTTAGCTCTTCCCTTGTTCTTCAGACTGTGGCAATCTTGGGACTCCCAAGCCAAAATATGAATCAATCTCTAGGGTAGGCAGTTTTGCTTCTCTCCAGAGTAATGACAGCTAGTAGCATGAAAGTATAATCTAGGCATGCATAATCTATGAGAAAATGATACTGTCTGTATGACATGTTTGTTGCTCCTTTGATCTCAGCTCTCTGAATATTTGTTATGTGTAGTTTCTTTGATTTCTTTCTGTATTTTGGTGAGGGTACCAGGTTGCTCTCTCTGACTGAGTACACTGATATTCACACATTTCACAACTCATATCTTCCTAACAGCTGATCAGGATGTGTTGAATTGTTCATGATTGATGACAGTTTCCCACTGTTCATGCAGTGGAAAACCACTGTATTAGAGTAGTTGCTTCTCCCCTTTTGAGCTCTTAAATTCTGACTTCTGCTTACTCCTTCTGCTTGTGTCTATGAAAGTGGTCCATTTGGAGACAGTTTTCTCAGCCAGCCAGTGAAGTATATGAGTCTTTATAGCTGCTGTTTTCCATACTACCTGTATATGGGCAGAGTGTCTGTTCTTCAGTCATCCTGGGGTCCTTCTTGGAGTGGTGCTGAAGATCCAGAGTGGCAAGAAAATTAGTCCTTCAGTACTCATTTCCAGATCTTATGCTTCTTTGATTAAATTTTATACTTTATATTTTTGAATTCATAAGGCCTTTATAATTTCTCTTCAAAGGTCCAAGGTTTCTAGTTTATTTCTTTTCTTGTTGCGCTGTGGGAATATCTAAAAGTTTGGATGACTTCACGCAATGATTGTTCAGTTGGATTTCTGTCTCTGAGTGGACTCAAGGAACTTCATATGGCCAAACCAAATTCTGTTAGATCTCTGGACAAACTTGGTATCTGTATTGTATGGTGTTTAGACATGTGCTGTAAGGTCACCTGGAGTTCTCTCTTTGCTTTCACCCAGCATTGTCTTAGTCTAATAGGATCCAGGGCTGTTTCAGCCTTCAGTGGAGTGATGCTGCAGTTGTTTGTGGAAGTCCTCAGGCCTTCTCCTGGATGGGAAAAGGCAAAGGTAACTGATCAGAGTGAGTCGTTGTGGGAATGTACATGCAGACTCAAAGAAGAAAGGTTACTCATCAGTAACTGGTGTTCTTTGAGAGGTACAGTCTGCATGTACATTAGTCTCCTACCTGCTTTTCCCCTCTTTCTGAATCTCTTTCAGGTTTGATTGTGCATTTAAGAGGAACTGCAGTGGTGGCGGATGCCCTCTGCCCTGTGTGTCAATGCCTCAAGCAGGACGAGGGGAGGAGTGGGAGTGCCCCTCCCGGGACACTCCAGGGCAGGCCACAAGCCCACCCACTCTTAGAGTATATGTATGGACTAAGTGTCTCAAAGTACTGCAGCTGTTCATTGGTAGGTAAATTTTCTTTACTGTATTCTCACAGGTAAAGCAGTAGATTTTCTTTTTAAAACCAATTTCATTCATTGACTCTATGAATGATATGCATGAGCAATACACAGGGGGGGAAATTTATACCACGAACTGCATTACACTGAGTAGCTCCCTGCCTCTCTAATGGTTTCATCTCTTGTCTTTTCCCCCATCCTAACCTTGTTTAGATATTTAAATAACTTCATTCTATTCAATTTGTCATTTCCATTGAGAGCTACAGAAAAACTTGAGATCATGTAAGTTTTACCATAATTTGAGAAATAAAAGTAAATTATGTCTTTCTCAATTGTAAGTTGTGCAAAAAAAAATTTGTGTAAGTGTGCAAACTAACATGTAAGATTGTATTTACTATTAGAAAATGAGGCTAGAAATGGAACTGGATTCTGTAAGAGTCAGTCGTATTTATACTAGTATATTGATCCTTAAAACTTCTTAGTTGCAGGAAAGCCAACATTTGGGTTTAAACATTTCTTCCGCAGCTGACCTCGTGTGGTTTTCTTTCTTTTTAATCATAGAAGCCTCGTAGTAATTTTCTAATCCACTACACTTCCTGCCAATTAAACAAGTAGACATAGGGTATGACCTAGCTTAAACTGGAGATGTGCTTGTCCCTGTATGCAAATTCTGCAGAGGGCAGGTTATATGAGTTGAAGGCTATTACAGAAATATGATTCTGAGATGTTTGTACTGGGAGTTTTCTGATACCTGTCACCTTTGCAAATATGGTGGATGTGCTTTTACCAATTCCTTAGGGCTGTAGCAGTTAATATTGCCTTGGCAGCTCAAAGAAATTTACAGTTGTTTTTCTGTCACTTTGCCATTTCTGTAAAATTAAGGTGTAGTTTATCTGGGCTTGGTTACAGCCTGCAAACTTTGCTGAAGCTTCTGATCTGTGGTACATGAGATACATGCATACATACATACATAAAATATTATGAAGAGCTCTAGTTTTAGAAAGTTACTGACTTATGTGTAATATCAAGCTGCTTTTGCACATTCTGAGAAGAAAACCCAGAGTAAATATTTTTCTAAATAACCTAGATGAACACTATATATATGCAAAGAGGAAGAAAATGTGGAAAAAAACATCTGGTTGTGCTCAGTAATCTGAAGTTTATGGCTCTTGTGATAACAGGTCTCTGAAGTGCTGTTTTAATTTAAGAAAATTTTAAAAATTTAAAAAACGAAGGGAGAAAGTTTCTGTTTATCTGTTGTTAGTAAATAGTATTGGATTCATTTTCTTGTTTTATGCTTTCTTTTTCCTTTCATTCCAGTTGCTATTTAGCTTATATTGTTGTAGGAATAATAAATAAATAAATAAATATATTAGATCTCTAGATTCTCACTAGGAAAAGTGATACTAGCAAGGACACATTATGCTGTTTTAAAAATTTTAATTCTTAAGAAAACTAGAATTTTTATAAATCTATAATATTTATTTTAGTGAGTAAATATTATATTTTAGAGAGATGCCTTTTATACATGGCAGAAATGAGACACATTGAACTTTGGTGCTTTTGCTAATACATTTTTATTAAATAAAGATGAGCACATGCACACATAGGCTCACACGTATGTATATACCTACCAAATACAGAGTCAACAGTAAAGTTCTTTGTAGACACAGACACATTTGGAGAGTATCTAATTCTGACTCTAAGTTCCATCTCTTCCTCCAAGCATCTGAAGAAAACTGTTATGCTAAGTGCCCATTCCTTTCCTGTGAGTAACCTTAGCATGGCTCTGGGAGGATACCAGTGGCAGCAACATTAGATGGGAACAGGATTTTGTACAGAAGGAAAAGGGCCTTGTGCCTTTGTGTGCATGCAGGTGCATGGTTTGTTCTGACCTAGATCTACTTGTAGTTTTTAATGCAATTTATTAAATCATGAATAAATTCACTATTTTTCTTGGATATACTAAGACTAGTATGTCAAGGTAGGTAGCTTGAAATAAGAATTTTTCCTTTGTTTTTCTGGGAGGAAATCAACCTTGTACATGGCCTCTACTGTCTTTACCTCTCTCCATCAAAATAATTAGAAATTCTTTTGCCAGTCTCAGCTCTTAAAAGTGTTGGCACTTCCAGTCATGATGGTTTGACCAAACACTTCAGGGTTTGCACATGTCTCTGCTAGACTTCCCTTACTTGTTTGCGTAGATGAACTCTATTGATGACTGCACTTCAGTGCCTACTTTTTTTTTTCTCTGTTTTAGGGCTAATTACCATGAATAGTAGGTTTTAGAAGACATGAAGTACTTTTTAAAAAAGGTTATGTTAGAGACTGCATAGGTATGTTGAACCTTGAAATACTTGATAGCTGCAATTTACTTGAAATGGAAAATGCCTGTAATTAAATTTCCATTTAAAAAGTAAGCCATTTATAGAGTACATTTTTCTTACATTTCTCCTTTAGTTTTGCATTTCAATAAAATAGTTAAATTTTTATGACATCTTTTAATACATTAGCTTAGTATTTTTTACAAAAACTGCAACATGACTGTGGTGCTGGAAACTGCAAATTTACCTGTAGAATCTTTGAAAGATGACTTATTATATTCTGTAAAATCTCAAAATTTGAAAAGCTCTATTTAGACACAGTGACATACATACTTGCATTTCATCCAAGTCTCTTGACTACAGGGATTACACTGAACGTATTCCTACCATTTCTCTTACTTTCTAACTTCTGCTGGTGGGGAAAGGATAAAAGGAATGGAGGTAATAGAAAACATCAAGCATGTTTTCATAGTGTTTTAATGTTTAATTTTCTGAAATTCTTGAATCATTTTGAGATTGATTTCTTGGAAAGTTGTTGCTCCACACATGAGTATCTTCAGGCCTCCACATTTCATGGAAGCTTTTGCACAATAAGTAAAGGATTGTGAGCATAAGATATAAAATCTTCACAAGAAGTAGGGAAAAAATATATGAAATTAATTCCAAGAATACACTAACATTTTAAAGACCTTCCCTCTTTTTCAAACTTAATATTGAACTCCACTCTTTACTTCATTGCCTTTCTTCATGGATATTTGTGTTCTTGCATGGTTCCCAGAATATGATTTTCCTTTTTAAATTAATAGACAAGCCATGGTCCACTGAATAGAGAAGATTCAAACTCCTGAATAATACAATGAGGAACAAACAGGTTACTTTTACCTTTTGTTCTTCTTTTCTCCTGCCTTGTGTGCTGTGACATGAATCTCTGATTCATTCAGTTATGTATGCCCTCTCCTGTCATAGAATCAGGCTTAATCTTTTGTGAGCTGGGGTCTGGAGCTGTCCAAGCTACATGATTAGGTAAAGGTTGTTGTGGGATTTTAATGTGCTAATTCCTGTATTCCTGAAACTCAGTGGTTAAAATGACATCCAGTTTTCTTAGCAAATCTTTGACTATGCAGACTTCCTCTTTTTTGATCTGTTTTGCCATGTTGTCATTCATTACAGTTTCTTCATTGTGATGATGTTCAATCATCATACATGAATTTTATCTTATACGCTCTTTAAGCTTGAGCCCAAAAAGTGTGAAAGAAAAGTAGATTGATATTTATTATGGCTTTTTATATATGAATAGTTTTTTATTTAACTTGGATTGCTAAAGGAAAGTTTTCATTATATGTTTAAAAACATACTGTTCTATGTTCTGCTACCATTTAAAAATGTATTTTCCTAGCATAAAAAGGATTTGCTTGCTAATACAGAATTTACATAATTTTAGAAAACTTTTCGTTTGGAGATCTGTTCTGGAGAACACAGACTTCTGCATCTCTGAACACTATCAGTAGTTTGTCCTGGAAACCACAGTGGTCTTTTAAGTCACGTGAAGTTGTTTTGAGAATACTTCTGGATAGCATGCATGTCTGTAAACCAGCTTATACTGACTTACCTACATTTCAAAGTCCAATGTAAATAAATGTATACTTTTTCATAATTAAATTTCATGTTTAACTCTTATATTTGTTCAGCAGTTTAAATTAAATTTTTATGAATTTTACTTACTGTGTGATTAATGATGCATATGAGGTGAAATAACTTCATGATTGCACTTTGCTGGAAAAATCTAGCATGTGTCAAAATGCCAAACATCTTTGTTAACTATAGAATTAAGAATTGTTTAGCTAGTTTCAATACTGAACATAGAATGAAGGAATGCTGTATGGATTCATTATGAAAATCTGCCCTGTTTATATTCTTTTTAGAATTTCCCTGTTCTTTCTGGATGTTTTAAGTTATAACAATGTACATGTCATGTTCTAGTGGCTATGGCATGTGAAAACTGTGTGCGTACTGAGAATTATTTCTACAATCCTTGTATTGTGAAGTAAATTATGTATTGATCAGAAAAATTTATACATGTTTATCTAAGTGTAAGCACCAGAATATTGACTTGAAGGAAGATATTCTAGTAATTTTGGAAACAGAAACACGTGGGAGTGTTATCACACTCTCATAGCAGTGATGGCAAAAATAGGACAATAAAAAAAAGGCAAGACAGACTGTAGTATCATAGAAAAGGAAAAGTCATCAGAACTTCAGCTCTTCTGTGGAGGCATTTAATCTGATCCACAATTACCATTTTTGTGTGCTTTGTAGTACTTCTTCTCCAGTCACAATGTCTATGTGGAAAATCACCATACAGTAGCACTAAGAGGGCTGGAGGAGCCTTGCAACCTGTCTCAAGTTTAAATTTCTGGCTAAGATAAGTAATCCACAATCCTTAGTTGTCTCCAAAGATCAGGGTATTGTTCCTCTTGTTCCAGAAAGGAATCCCTATTTGTTTTTCCAGTTCACTTACTTAGAGATTAAAGGATGGCACATTAATGGAGGTACACAATTCATTTTCCTACCCATTGTAATTGTGGATTCTGTGATCAGGTCTCGTATGTATCATGGTGGGGCATTATCCCACAGAAATGATTAGTAAGGAAGAGTTACTAGAAATGCAACAATACTTAATGATAATCATAAAGAGTTGCTGGAAAACCCTCCCAAATTAAAGCATGATATATTTTCTCTCTCTTGAACCCTGTAGATCAAGGCGAGGTGGTGTAGGGAAGAACCTGAGCCCTAGAATTAGTTTCAAATACAAAAGGAAATTACCAAAATCTGTGGCTTGCTCATTGCAGGTCATTGCAACAATAGCAGTGTTGCATCTTGCACATGAAGATGCTTAAGTTACCTCCACAGAAGTAAATATGTCTGTGAGTGTTCAAGCTGTTCACTGACTGGAATGTCGGGTAGCACTAGCTTAGGTGTGGTGCCACAAAAATGCATCTGTACAGCTTTTGGACTTAGTGTATCGTGATGTGGTGGTACCTTTATGAATTTGCAAGCATGTACCTGCCATAGAGTCTCTTCACTGTGTCACACACTGTAGGCATTTTTTCCATGAGGTAATGATCTTTATTGGTCTTTAAATCAATAAATTTTCATGTGAAAGACTAAGAACTCAGAGAAAAAATGGGGCAAGATTTTTCTGCACTGATGAAGTTAACACTGGTCATGAGAAAATCAAACAGATCATGAAGTTTTTGATAAGCAGTGTTGTAATTGAAGTAATTTCAATATTGGGCAGTGCATGAGAAGTCCAATGAGTAGTTTCAGGTTGCAGGTGAGAGGGAGCTGACAGAAGCAAGAGCTCTTTGGAGAAAGAGGTGGAAACAGGTTGTTTGTTATACCTAAGGATTTCTTACTCATTTGAATGAGAGAAATTTAAATGTATTCAAAAGAGAAAATATGAGGAATTAGGTAAAGAGGACAGGGAACTAGATTTAATCTAAAGCTTAAGGAGACAACTGGCCTGACATTTTACTTCTGTGCATCAGAAGAACATAATAAATATAATTATTCTAAGACTTCAGTGAAATCTGAAAAGATTGTGTCCTTTTGAAATAAAATTATGTGTGGAGCACCTGTCTGTAATGAGTTAATTTCTGTTATAATATTCCTTGACCCTGAAAAATAACTGATAAAGCCTATTGTAATTATTAAAAGTATTGAGCTATTTATTGGTTGGGGTTTTTTCCCCCCGCGGAGTTCTGTAGCTTTGCTCTGGCTTTTTAAAACTTGGTGGTAATTTTACTGGACTGTTTTCAGAGCCAGCTACTGTATTTTGTATCCATCAGCATCATTCCATTGGCTTGAATGAAATAATAGTGCTTTACATAATCTGTTGACCTAGCCATTTTCTCCTGAAAGCTTATCATCAGTGAAACAATAGAAGAGGAGAAATATGCATTAAAAATAGTAAATGAAATTCTCTTTGGTTGAAATGTTATATAATAATTTTGCTTGTATAGCATCAGTAAAACCAAATATCAGGTCACTTGCCTAGAGAAATCTTCATTTGAAGACTCAGAAAATTCAGTTCCCTGCAAAGCCAGTACAGAATCTACCTGGCCTGAGTCCACAGTTTGTTCATAATTGATCGGTGTGGGGCTTCCTTTTTTAGATACATTTTTTACAGCAGTGAGAATATTTTGTGGGACACAGTTTTTTGTGTTAGAGAGAAAATAAATAAGGTGGATACAAGCCTCGGGTATTTTTCCATGGTTTTAAAATATCTAAGTGATAAATTGGCACTTTTAAAATACAATGAAACCCAAACTTACTGCCTCATAGTTAAAGGTCTTCTACTTGAAAGCCTGAAAGTTTCTTTACTATAACTAGAACTTGATGGAGAATTCTATCTAGGAGTCTGCCCAGGTACACTGACAGAGTAGCAGGAATAGGCATTTAATTATTGCTCAGTTTAATTGAAGAGTTAGGTTATTGATTTTTTAAGTTTTTTTGTAGGATATCACATTAATTTCCCCCCCATTAATGGGAGTATTACTGAACTGTGGCAAAATGAGAACACAGGAAGGATCTATCTTCTTGTTAAAAGGAGTTTGGCAGGTTTTATTTTATCTAAAGATACATTCTGCTTTAAAAAAAAAAACAAACCCTGACTGTATTAATTTTTAAAATAAGTGCAATATTAAGGTCTAACTTTGCCAAACACTGAACTTCTCCAAAGTGTTCTCTGAAATTTGTACCTATTTAAGTCAAGACAAATATGTGTCTAGATGATAGAGATACCACTGAAATAATTTTGTTAATGCATAACTATGTTATTGAAACAAAGAATTTTAGACCTAAAATCCTTTTTACTACCGTAATTCATTTTTTTTTTTCAAAATGTAAGATAAGAGCCATACTTACTAGTTCATTTATTTATGTGTGGGTTTGAGGCATTATCCTTGTTCCTTTCCTGAGCTTATTTGAAATGTTCATATAACAAACTTCTGGTATGTTCTCTTACAACTCAGTTAATTAGAGAGTTATTCTCCAAAGAGGTAGAGTAAAAAGATGAAATTGATTTTAATTAAGACGAGAAAATACAAAAGAGAAAGTGGAAGTAATGAGTAAAAAAAGGAGAAATAAAGACAGAACCTTTGATTTTGCTACTTCTTGAAGTAATCCTTGGATGTATTGGCATGGTGGGACTTGCAGTCAGGCACAGGTTTATTCTAGTTGCAATTTTTAAGTGTCTGTATATGATCCTTGTGTTAAATGGAAGTTGCATAGCAGTATAAAGCCTGCAAAAATACAGTTGAGGATTACCTAAATTGGTTGTGCTTTTTAAAATGTTCCAGTTTTATTTTAAGCTTTTTAAATCAGTATATTTTGCAGAGCTAATTTAATGATAAATAATAAGGTTTAAGCCAACAATCTCCAAAACTATTTCTTCCTTCCAATATAATACTCCCAAAACTTACATTTGCCCTAAACATTTTCAAATAATGCTGTTTCTTTGCTAGAATATGGATAGCTGTTTCAGTAATTGGTATGATCTGTGCAGATGAATACTTTACTATGTAATGAGTGTACTTAAGGTAACACAGCTTATTTTGCACTCCAAGCAGACATGCTCCTGCTGTGCTGGCCCACAGTCGAGTATGAAGGATAAGTGATTTAATCACATTGAGATTAAACAAGTTTTCTGCTTATGTCAAATTTTTATCATAGTTTGAAAAGTAGTTTAAAAAGTCCTTTTTGAAATGAATGCAAATAAAATTAAACACTTCTCTAGTATCATGAGTTATCCAGTATTGTAAGTCACTGAATTTACATGAGAGATTTCTTAGTCCAGCTTTGGAATGGGTATGCACACTCCTATTGAGATATTAGGGGAATGTAGGAAAGACGATTATAGATCAACTGCTGCATCAAGTGCATTATTGCATCTTTTGGTAGTAAAGCTTACAG
>VZTT01066796.1:2937-38300 GCA_013400855.1 Buphagus erythrorhynchus
TTTTTTTTTTTTTCATTTTACAAGTATGATAAGTTTTGAAGCTTTATACTTGAAGAGCATACTTCATATCTTAGGCACTGGACCCAATTTAGAGGCAAAACGTCTGTTAACAGGATTTACCCTCCTCATGTTTCTGAAGGCCGTCCATATGAAGCTTACATACAGCACGACCAATACACATTAGATACTGCTGTAAATATATAAGAAATACAAAACACTATTAAATACAATTTTCACCCCATGGCACATCACGCATGGCAATACCACTTGTTTCATATCTGGTGAGCAATGGTCAGTTGTGGTTATGCTTTATTGAATATTTTCCTTTCTGTAGCTGAGAAATATACAGCTTAGATTTGCTTCCATCCGGTCTTTTAAACCAAACTTCATCATGGTTAATTGTTGTAATTATGGCACTACAGAAAATGAGGGAAGAAGGGTCAGGGGAAGAAAAACAAGAAGAATTTAGAAAGCTTATAAGCTAAAAATAACATCAAAACCACAGCTGTATTTCCACACAGTAAATGAAAATATGCATTAGTTGTAAATGCTAGGCCCAAAAGATACTGTCACCACTCTAAGGATAATTTTAACAGAACTCTTTGGCATCTACATATGTCTTTAGTGAAGGTAGCTGATGTTTCAGCCATCTATTTTATTCTCTCACAAGAAAACCCTAACAGCTACAAATACTTTAATTGTTTAAAAGAAGTCACACAGAGAAAACACAACAATAAACTACCCATAAGTAAAAACAAGAAAAGTCTTGAAATTACATTAAATATGAAGTACTTGAAAAAATTTTAAACAACCTGAGGGCATGATTTAAAGCACAAAATATATTCAACTCTTACTTATTACATCAAGACCACAAGAAATAAACTGAAAACTGATTTACTGATTCATTGTTAAAAGAGCCCTGCTTTTATGCTCCTAGTGGTAACCTTTAACACAAATAGTGAACAAAATTCCCTCCCCATATCCCACAGAAAAAATACAATTTCAAGTAGATTGATGGGGAAAACAGAAAGCACAAAATCAAAGATAAAAACAGTTAACAGAACAAAGACCTATTGCATACTGAGTGTGACAACTCCCTCTAGTCTTAGAAGTTGTGGGGGTTTTGAAAGCCCAGGAAAGCACCACTGCATGACTGCCCTGTTAAGCATCAGCTTTTGGCTTTTCTCAGGCACTGGATGCTAAGATCTTTACTTGGCCCAGTACAACTGCTTGTTCTGCTAAATTAATCCAGAGGTTTTTAAATTTCAAACATGACCTGTAGTTTACTAAAATACCTTCCTGTTTCAGCCCTGAACCAACACCAAATCACCGAAATTTTTTCCTCTTCACCATACACAAGGGAGAAACAGCCAGTTCTATAGTAAACTACTGATATATGAAATATTCCTGAGTACATGTGTACATTAAATCAACATTGGGCTTAGACTTATTTGCCCCATTCAGTAAAAGGTAAGATATACATCTAATTTNTTTAAATACTCTTAGACTTTTAGAAGTTACAAATATTATCCATACAGAGAAAATACATTTATAGATCTTAAACCTTCAACCAAATTTGCACTCTAACATTGTTCCAAGATAAAACCTTTCCTAAGAGAAGAAAATACCATTAAAAAGTTCCTCTCTTCTTTCAGAGCACTAATCAACAGAAAACAAAGTTTATCTTCAACAGCATAGTGTTTTTCCATAATTAAGTATTTTTGGGTGGGCCAACAGATCAAATTCTCAAAGCAACAAACTCTCAAGATACTAGAAAAAAAAATTACTCAAAGGCTATCAGAAACCAGTAACAGCTTAAATTGTTAGTAAGATCCTAAATTGACAGCCCTTCAGTCAATTCCAACCTTTACTAGCCTCTCACAAGTCAGCACTCATCTTTGGTGTCTTCCAAGGTGAACTAGTAAATGTCATTGAGGTGGCAGTATTTCCACATAGGCCTTACTCTTTAATGCCATCATCCTAGTTATTGCTTAACATGAATGTACAGAGCTGCATAAATTAAATAATCCTTACCTTGTAGGACATTCATCTTTCTTATCAATGCATATTGTCTGCCCTCGTCCATACCACTCGCCATCATAATAGAGTCTTCCTTCTTCAGATCTAGCACTGTGTAGATGCTTTTCTAATTTGACAGGTGCTAAATTAAATAATAGAAGTGATTTAATATTGACTTCCCAGAAATCAGTTAGGTGCTTAAATACACTTTCATCAAGTTACTTACACAGAATGCACATTTTTTCCAACAGCAGTCTCTCTTAATAATTGCATGAAAATTGGAAGCAACATACCTTTTTATTTCCATTCAGATAATTAAGTTATATTTTCAGTTTCAAATACAAGCTATCACCTACGTGCCTACTCTCCCTTCTCCTCCTCACCTACAAATATGTGACTTTACTTAGCAAGAACATGCTTCTCACTTCAGTGCTAAATATGAATACCACTCCTTTCCCACAGCTCTGCTTTTTCAGGGTTGTAGCTTGCAGTCAATGTGAGCATCCTTTGAAATGCACCTGTACGGTCCAGAAGCTCTCCGTTTTCTGCTTTATCTTGTGCAAATGCTGGCATAGCTTGCTGATATGAATTGCTGTAAACCAACTGTTAGAAGCCTGAATTTTTGTTGATCATTTTCTAGAATTTGTGTCAACACAAACAACAGCAATCCAGCTACAGGTATTAGCACCTGAGAGAGGGGAAAGACAAAAGCCACATCTTCCAGCTACTTCATCCCATCCTCCATCACTATACCAGTACTATAATAAATACAATCTGCCTTGATGCAGTTTGCATCACTGGACACAGCAAGTTCTGTCTTGTGAAACTAGACCATGTTTACTTACGTTCTGGCTTTACCCTGTGTGGTCCCAGCGTAGCCATTGCCTTGAAACACAAAAGAAAATTAAAGTCAGTCAGCAGGCAGATTCATTTTGTCTGAACTGCCATCTTTAGTTGTGGAGTAACCTGCAGTGGTATTTGCTTTTATATGCAAGTATACACTTGCACTTACATGCAAAAAATACAATGAGAATTCTAAAATAAAAATGTGTTCAATGGTGACTCAGTAGCTAAATAAAAAAGCATTTTGAGGGTGAAAGAAACCACCTTCTTTATTAAGTTTTGATTTCAATAACTGAAGCTTTTCTAAATTAAATCCTCAAAATTGCTCTTACGTAATTCTGTCAAGAAAACACAAAATTACATTAACTCAGTCAGAAAAACAAAATTCTATATAAACAATCTGGTCTTTTAATTTATTTGTGAGCTTCAATTAAGCTCACAAATGTTACCTCATGCAAACTCTAGACCACACATAACCCTGGAAAAAAAAAGCACTCAAGTTTTTGGGGGTTTATTTGTTTTGTTTTTGGGGATTTAAAAAATTATTTCCAGAAAAGGCAAAACCCTAGATCCTGGGTTTGCTGCTATTCTTTAAAATTATGTAAAACTACAGAAAAGAACACAAGGGAAAAATATTTTGTGTCTGTTTCTCTAATGCAATAGAAAGAGAAAACATAAAGGTCACATTTTACTTCTTGTTTAGGAAATAGGTACAGGAAAAAAAAAAACGGGATAGAAACTGACTCAGAGCCAACTCCCCACCAATTTTTTGAATTCACCTAAGTGGTTTGCTATTCCATAAGCTGGGATGCACTAGGATACTAGGGGAAGCTTTCTGACTGCAGGTGCAAGGCAAGGATAGCATTTCATTACAGCAAGATCCTTCAACAGTCTTACGAAGATCTAAAAAAGGCATTATGCAATTAAAAGCTGGATTTATTTTTTCAAATACATCAATTGTCTAAACAAATTTCTCTTCCTATAAATGATGATTCTCTTGTAATCTGAGGAGAACATAGCTCCTCATTTTTGTGAAAAAAAAAAAGTGTAAGGAGAGGTCAAATCACAGAAATCTTCTTAAAATAAAAACCTTACTATATGAAAACATGCCATATGAGATTTTAAAATCCTTCACATAAAGCAAAATCCTAACAGACTATTGTATCATAGTTTCTATCCAATTAGCCTAAACTATGAGAAAGCATATCTACTTAACACTTAGGCTCACTTTTTCATGAAAAATTATGGATTCCCCATTTTAGAGATATCCTTTTGCACCCCTTTAACAGATTCCTCTGTATGATTTGGGTAGAATCAGAAGAAATAGCAATAACACAGCTCGAAGTGAAAGGATTAACTGACTACTGAAGAAATAAAAATCTATTTAGTGTTTTGATCATGCAAGAAATCCAGTTACAAATTTTTAAGTAGCAAAAGGATTAGACATGAACCCAACTAAATCCACAGTCATTGCCATTCATCCTTTCGTCTTACCTTCCTTATTGTTGTCCAGTCTTCAAGTATATCAAGGTCTTGTAACATATAAACTATATAAGGACGTGGAAATGTTAGGGAAAACTCTTTTAAACAGGAGGTGAAAAGGCAAAGCTCCCTTCCTTTAACTATCAACCGCAAAGTAAAAATGTGTATTAGAACAATAAATGAACTTCAAAAAAATATTCCACATAGTACAGCTATTCCAATACAATAGCCTTCACCTTTTACTTTGTTTCTCCCCATTTCATCTCTGAAAAATAAGTTTATCAAAAGGTGCTATGGGTGTATAAAAACAAAAATCTCCTACAACAGAGAGCAAGCTTAAATTCCATTTGAAATTTTTATAATTTTAAGCCACTTTAAAATTTGTTTTTCTCTAAAGACTAAAAAATTACAAATCAAAAGCTGTGTAAAATTTCTAGGTATTTGCTTTGCACAGATCTGACAAGTACACAACTATTTCTAAACTACAATCAAAAAGAACAAATTCATTTACTTCATAAAGGATTCACTACTGAAAGGATTTTTAGCATTATAAACTGCCTGAAATTGCTGAGATTTTATGCCTAATACTATATTACCATTTTTGGTTTGGAATATACTCTAAAATGGCAAGGTAACCCATAATTCACAGAATCCAATGCTATTTATATGGTTAGTTGGTGAAGTTCAAGTGGCCTAACTTGATTCTGCTTTTGTCTTGTAACTCTACTTTTCTCTAAGAGTTAGAAAAAACAACTTTTTGAAACATTTTATACATAAAACTAGTAGCTAGGTAAGAGAATCTTAATTTCAATTTTCATGATGGGATGGATGTGTCAACATGGTTTCTCTAATCTGAATTAGAATAATGTCTGCCATGCAAAAATCAGTTTTGATAATGCATTATCACTTCAACTTGATATTAATGACACATGTAATAAAACTAGCTATAAAACTCCAAATACTACTAGAAAGAACAACGATTTCAGTAAAAGGATATCTGATACAACAACAGGTTTCTTCTTATCTGGGCTAAATGGATCCTTCCTTTTCTTCCTGGACTGGAGCTCATCATTCCATAATTCTGAAAAGATACAAAAAAACCCATGCTATGAATCAGAAACATTTTCATGTTTAGCTCTTTTTATAGCAGAAAACATTGTCCAAAAATGAAAAATAATATTTTCTGGTGAGATGCTGTTTCTAAACAGAGTAAAGGTGTTACAAGATTATGTAGGCATAGATTAATACTCTCAAAATACACAAGGGATGCTGACAACTATTAAACCAAAGATGAAGTTTAAATTCAACCCCCTGCCCAAAGTCTACAGCTGAATAGCATTCTAAAAGATAACCTAAAACTCACCAGAAATACGATGTGTATGGTCTACCAATCAACAGCCATCAGAAGACTAAAAACAAATTAAAAAACCCCAAACTGAATTTCCATCTACCTGAGGTAATGTCAATGCTATGTCTGTCTTCCTCAAGTCTTCTAATCTTCTCTTCTAGTTCACTTTGTACAGTATCATACAAGAGAAGCTTCTCACTCTATAAAAGCAAGATTACAGATTTTTACATTACTGAGTTCAATAATATAAATACTGACAATTTAAGGCATCAGTGGAAGGAACACAAAAATAGCTTTTTCAGAAGCCACAAAGCATATGACACCTCCCTCTATTCACTTTATTAGCATGAGATCCTAGCACCTTAAAGACAGCACACTCACTTAGCACAAGTGAAAATATAATTACATATTTATCAACTGCTGGTACCAAGAGTAGTTAAGAGGATGTAGCTAGCTCTCCAGAATAACTCTTTGCATTTTGACACAAACACAGTATTTTTCTTCTGGATAGAAAAGATTTATTCACAGTGGGTAACTGTAAAGTAGTGACCTCTATGCCACCTTTCTTACAAATCACAAAAGCTAATGTTTTCATGGAAAGCTTTTTATAAAGCTCCTCCTAAACTAAATTACACAGTATTTATACAGATCAGTTACTCTTTCAAAGTCAGCATCAAAACCCACTAAATTCTCTAAAAGATTAACTTGGAATTAAGCTGAGTTCCAAGCCTTAAGGAAATTACTCTACTGCTCTTTCATAAGCTTGCACATTTCCAAAACTATGAGTAGAAAATACAGCCAATTGTTAGATTTTAACATTCACTTTTAGTGAGCAATGTCTTCAACAACTCTGGAAAACAAAGAGTTTGGACTTACTGAAAAAACACCATAAGCAGCTCAAGCCAATGCACCCAGCTATCTGCTACCATGTCTCTGTCAGAAGCTGTAGTTCCCTACAGCCAAATAAGCAATGTCTGCACCTCAACTGCTCCTGCCTACAGCACAGTAACAGAAACTTCCCTTTACCAGTGTTCAAGCTAGTTTGCTGGAGTGAAGCAAATCTGCTGAGGAATGGACAAAGAACCCTATTCCACTAAATGACTGTCACACCTACCACTCCCTCAAGTTACAAAGCATTCAAATGCTTAAGACCTCCTTTCACATATTTTTCAATACCTTATTATAAAAAGCATTTCCCAGGTGAATTTAAAAGGCAGAAGCCTCTTTACGTATATCTGAAGTGACAATTAAGTGTTATCTGTTCTGAGACCATTTTAAAATTGCATTTTAAAGCTTAATAGTGTTTGTGTTTAGATATGTGCTCTGCTTCAGATACCTGGTAACAAATAAGGTGTGAAAAGGTATTACAGGCATCAGAGGCATTCTTGCTGAATGGTTATATTCCAGAGCAACAGTAATTCTACAAGCAGCTTTTCTGACTTAATAGAGCTTTTCACCTCAAGAGACTTGTACTGGATGGTGAATTCTGAACGTTTCATGTAACAGCAAAACAAGCAACAAAAACCATCTTAAGGTCTAATACACAGCCAAAGCAAATCATTCAATTATGGATAAGAGACCCTGCAAGTCTTACAGGATTCTTTCTGTCCAGCTTCAGGAGTATTCACAGGAGCAAAGACAGCCAGCAATGAGTCCTCCTTCATAATACCTAATTCCTTCCCAAGGCATCAAGAAAATGGAAAGCTTTTTAGAAGTACACATGCATATTCTTGCTTTTTTGGTACAGTAGGAACCAGAAATTCAGGAATATGGTGAACCACTCAGAAGAAAACACCGTAATGAACTGTAAGGAGGCTGAGGAGTACTATGATGAAAACCTCAGGATCTAAGCTATGTACAGCATTGGACATACATGTACTTGAGTGTTTGTACTACAGTATCCAGTATTTAGATACATGAACAGCAATCTTCATGTTCAAGGAAAGAAATGTATTTTTCTTGTAACTGCTTTTGAAATGACAACTCTATCAGTAGCTGTCTAATGCATCTCAAAAATACTTCTTTGGTTTTGTTATTAAAATGTAAGGCATTTTTAGCTAAAATTATGTAAGATATTTTAGTTACTTTCTTGGTAATCTTTTTATAAAAAAAGTAAAAAAAACATGTAAGAATCTATTAATAAGAACTTGATAATGAAAAATATGAAGCCTTAGCTATTTATATATGCAAAGCCAAACTAATAAAAAGCTCTTCAACATCTTTATTAACAACTCAGGCACAGGACTCGAAGAAATACTAAGTTTGCCAGTAACACTAAAGTGGGAGGGACTGCTGACTCCCTCAAGGGCAGAGAGGCCCTGCAGAGAGACTTTGACAAATTAGAAGGCTGGGCAATTGCCAACCAAAAGAAGTTAAAAAAGAACAAGTGCTGGATTCTGCATCTGAGACAGGGTAATCCTGGACGTACAAACAGACTGGGGAACTAGAGGCTGGAGAGCAGCACCACAGAAAGGGACTTGGGGGTTCTGGCTGACAGCAAGCTGAATCTGAGCCAGCAGTGCCCTGGCAGCCAAGAGGGCCACTTGTGTCCTGGGGTGCATCAAGTACAGCATCACCAGCCAGGCAAGGGAGGGGATTGTCCTGCTCTGCTCTGCACTGGGGCAGCCTCACTGCGAGCGCTGGGGGCAGTTTGGGGTGCCACAATATAAGAAAGCTACTAATATACTGAAGAGTGTCCAGAGGAGGGCCAGGAGGATGGTGCAGGCTCTGGAGGGGAAGCCATATGAGGAGCAGCTGAGGTTACTTGGTCTGTTCAGCCTGGCAGAGACTGAAGGGAGACCTCATCTCGGTCTTCAATATTCTCACACGGGGAAGCAGAACAGCAGGAACCAATATCTTTACTCTAGTGACCATGGACAAGATTTGAGGAAAAGGCATGAAGCTGAGCCAGGGGAGGTTTAAGTTGGATATCAGGAAAAGGTTCTTCACCCAGAAGGTGGTAAAGCACTAGAACAGGCTCCCCAGTAAAGTGGTCCCAGCTTGTCTAAGTTCAAGAAGTGTTTGGACAGCACTCCTAGGCACATGGTTTGATTCTTGGGTGTCCTGCACAGGGCCAAGTATTGAACTAGATGATCTTGATGGGTCCCTTCTAACTCAGCATGTTCTATGACTCTAATTTTTAGATGTTTAGAAAAACCTCTTGCATGGGCTTAAATATTACACAGCAATCGCATTCAAATAGCAAATAACCACGATAATAAAAACATGCACTGAACCTGAAAAGCATGACAGACAGTAAAGTTAGATGAAATTAGCTATCAATGTGAAACAGCTGGCACAACCTCACAGTGCTGTCGAGAGGCTTGAATTTCACATTCATATTTGTTCTTCACAGATTCCAGACAAAGCTCTCTATAGATACCTGTAATCAGACAAATTACAGCAATATTACTTTCTTTAGCAAATATTTGACTTCGGAATTCTATTTCAAGACTGCCTGCAAGTCCCAACACATGCACAATATATTATATTAGGCACTTAGAGTGGCTGGCTGCTTTAAAGAATAAAAATAAGAATAAGTAAATCCTTAATTCTGAAGATCTGAGAAAAACTAAATGCTATTTTAACTCCTCCTGTCAATCAATAAACTACGCCAGTGCTCACACAAACTTTAGAAAATACGTCTATTTCATATTTCTGACCAAATGGTCCTGAATATTATTATTAACTTTTCAAACTTAAATACTGAATGACCTCTTCTATTTTCTAATTGGAATTTAAAATATGGCTTTGAGGTTTTAAAAAAGCTAGAAAATTAATTGAAAGAAAAAGGTTTTACAAATTAATATTTTGAATAAAACTTACTTTATAATGTATGACCTTAATAAATTACATTAATTAACAACACTATTCCATTCTTAAAAACAGTCACTTTGTGATAAAGGGCACCGCTTCTAAGTATTAGGAGCATTTTTAGACATTTCTGGAAATGTGTCCACTAAGCAGCTGAAAAAAAACCTGAGAGGTACCTGAAATGTAATATCTGATTTGAACTCTATGTTAGACACATTACTTGATCCCACTGAGACACGAATGGCCAATAAAGCTATCACAACATCAGTGGAGGCCAGCATAGTTAATGGGCTGCTTCAAGGCATCATTTCAAGCATCAATAGAACTTGATTTAATACATTCAATGCATTCAACAGAAAATTCTGTTGCTTCAGATTAGAAACTTGAGGAGTTAAGTTTGCAGACACAATGGAGATGTCTTGCAACTGAAGAACTTTCAAAACCAACTTCCCTTATAATTCAACTTACTATAAATGAACACAGTACTAGAGGAACAAAACTACTGGCAGCAAACCCTCTAAAAAACAAACCACTAAGTATTGTGTCAATCATCTTTCCACAGCAAAGCTATTCCTGAATTCAATTCAATTCCTGTTCTTCTCTTACGTTGCTATGTTATACTGGCTTTTATTTTCTTAATATTTATGGCTGACTGGCATATTTAGATCACTGTTAATTTGCCTGAAATTGAAAAAATATAGGTATGAACCATTCTAGAAGAAACGGTTGTTTTTGTAACTTGCTGTAATAGTCAAGATCCACATTTTGTGTGAAGAGTGCCTTAGAGAGCTGAGGAACACAAGTTTCTTTTCTAAGACAGATGCAATTATATCCCAAGTTTAGCTAAACATAGTTTAGTCTGGGGGATTTGTCACCACTTCCTCCCCTTTCTTAGGTAACAGTAGGTCCCTATGGGTTACCTATTGGAACTCAGGTCCTGCTATTACCCACTTCTGTCAAGGCTCCCTAACAGCAAGAGCAAATAAGCCAGTTCTGCAGCCTCTTGCTTTCTCTGGAATACTTTTATCAAGGTCATTCAGCTGGGGACAAATGGAAAAAAACATCCTGTTTTCTATTTTCTGCTCCAAGGAAACTTCTGTTTTTAAGCTGGGCTTTTTTTACATTGAAACATGGCTCTTCAATGGTGCTGAAGACCAATCAGGAGAATGTGTAATGTGCTGCATATCCCATACCCACCTATATGAAAGCACTGATGGATAGCCACATTTAAAACTGAAAATCAAAAGCCTGGATTAAGGCTGCTTTTATATCAACCCTTTTGCAAGTTCAACTGAGATCCTCTTGCAAAGCCCAGGTGGGCTACTTAGGATGAGTCATGTAAAGTTGGGCTCAGAACTTAAAACCCAGAAATCCTGGGTCAGCAGCTGAGAAAAAAACATTACAGATAAGATCTGGAGGGAGAGAAATGCAATGCATCAAAAGATTTCAAATTCTCAAAGTCAGAAGTACCAATGAAGACATACCGGGTAGTACTGAAACAGCACTAGTATTACGATAAGTATAAGGTGGATTGCAATTTTTCAGTTAGCCTTCAACATGTTTCTGCTAAATTTCTTAGAAAAGACACTGGTATAGCTTCTCTGCCTATAGAGATCACAGGTGTCTGTCTTTTGGCTCTCTGACAGGCTGTGTTAGGTAACCCTTAGACAGCTGAACCCTCCTAATGGAATCAAGCTGTAAGGTGAAGCAAATTTACAACAGGGAAGTACAGAACTTTGTCTTCGTATAATATTACCATTTCATATGATTATATGGTTGTATACAAGAAGAAGATAAACGTTCTTGCCTTCTTCTATGAGCAAAAAAACCTGTATAAACATTAGTTTTAATAACTAAAATTCAGCTTAGAGAAAAGCTCCAAGGACAAGAGGTTTTTTCCTTTTTCCCTTGACAGAACAGAAGGGTAAGAGCAGATAAGAGACACAGACTAGAAGAGCAGAAGTCATACTAGATTGCAAGCATTTAATGACATAGCACCTTCCTATCTCTTCAAAAGTGATCATTGTGTAGACTTGGTCCCAAATCTTCTGACTAAAAAAATTATTAGCTTTTACTCAGTAAAAGCTTATTGTTCTTACTACACAAAGACAGCTATGAAGTGAAACATTAAAAAAAGATGTAAGTGTGATGGTATCAAGCAACTTATGCAAGGAGGTATGCAACATATTCATTTTGACTTAAAAACTACTTCGTATTTAAAATTACGCTTCAATATTTCTAACTTTAAAACGCATTCCTTCAACAATTCTTAAGAAAACAAAAAATTGACCTTAAAACGCATAGCAAGTTTATACTTTGAAACAGCAACACCCATTTTACATACCTGCCACTTTGGTTCGGATTTGCATATTTTCTTGTAAAGCTGCCAACGGTTCTAAATATTCAGGTGCTTTTCCAGCTATGACCTCTTGTAGCTTTGCATCCACTTGGCTTAATCTTTCTTTGTAAAGTCTTAAAAGAATAGAAATAAAAACGTATTTTATTTAAAATAAAACACAAGTTAGAAGAAATATTTTTAAAGTAACTATTTGTTATCCCTTTGTTAATTCTATGGAACACTGAAACAAAATAAGGATTTGCTAGCGTTTGAATTTTCCAGTACATATTTTCTTTTTGAACAACACTATCCCATGTCTATTATGCCTTTCTGTAAAGCAAATGCAAGCAATGAGAAGTGCAGAAAGAATAAAATTAAATGTATCTTCATGTCTTAAGTACAAAAAAATTGCACATCTGTTAATAATAGGACATGAATCAACATGGAAGAGGAGATGAAAAGGTACTATAGTACATAAGAACAAAGTGGGTTATGTCATGAGAGAGAAAGATAAACAGTTTGTGGATAGAAATAATCATTCTCATTTGTGTTCACACATCTGCTCCCACACTACCAAAAACCAAGGAAAAAGAGATGCAGGTGTTTAATGAAGGAACCCTCAATTCACCTTCTGAGAAAATCTACATGTTGCGTACTATTATAAATATCATAATTTCTGATGTATTACCTTCCTGCCAAAAGGAAGTGTAATTAAAATATTTTTATTTTACCAGGAATCCAGTCATTCCATAAAAGCTGATATTTTCTGGCAGAAAATGAATAAATCTGCTTGCACTTTGAAGAATTTAATGTAATATCAATTACAAACATTTCAACCTCAATGAAGCTCCACTTACTCGTAACTGTTAGTGTTCCATGTTAGAATCATCAATATAACTAACTTTTCCTGTTCTCATTTTTCACCTTGCACCCGACAATTAA
This sequence comes from Buphagus erythrorhynchus, assembly GCA_013400855.1. NCBI lineage: Eukaryota > Metazoa > Chordata > Aves > Passeriformes > Sturnidae > Buphagus > Buphagus erythrorhynchus. The sequence continues at coordinate 15,723 of VZTT01066796.1, forward strand.
AAGGTGTAAAATTAAAGCAAACATGTACAAACTCTGTAAGTGTTATGAACATATTAGTTGTTACCAGTTTACACACACATAACAGATGTCCTTGGGACAAGGATGCTGCTTTTTACTTATTTAAAGTGCACAGGTTAAGTAATTAATTAGACAAAATAAAGTTCATGTATACTGATATACCAAGACCTCTTTGACAAATAACTGCCTGTTCACCTTGCCACCAGGATCTGTCCTGCAGTCAGCTAACACAGCCTGCAGCTGAACAAACCCCAGTTTGCTGGGCTTAATCCTTGAAGAGCATGCTCTGCATATGGTGGTTAACACAGAGCTACAGCAGAGTTATTTAGCCAGACCACAAGCCTGGGTGCACAGTGCACCTGACTGGGTCAGTCACTAACATTTGATTACACAGCACCAAATACCAGCTACATAAAAGCAAGCAGTTATGGACTGGGTGCTGTCAGCACTTGGTACCATGTAGCAGTTGATGGACTACAACTATTTATCCAGTACTTTCAAACAATGATTTATCTAAAATGAATAAATGCTACTTATCTCATAACATCCAAATTCAGTTTCCCTGAAATGGATGAGGAGGCACACCCAATCATTACACCATCTCTGTTAGTTGTGACAAAAATCCCATTACTTACACATCTTCTTCTACTTTCCCAATGTCATCATCTCCCTATTCACAGCTGCTTCTCCCAATAATCCATCTTCCATTATTCTAATGCTCTGTTTCTGGTACTCCCACCATCACTATTCTTCCAGACCACACAAATACCTCTATCTCTCAACCAATGTGTCTCTAGAATGCCTTCCTCCATATACCACAGCCTTACCACTTTCTCAAACGCCATTTGTAAACCCTAAGCTCCCAAAAGTACTTGCTTCCTTCCTCTCAAGACCACCCTATTTCATATTCACTCCTTAAAGATCTGTTTCCACTAATTGTTTTCAGCATCCAAGCTGTTGAACAGATGGAAGAGTAACGCTGAACTGAAAAGCTGACAGTTTTCCAAAAGCCAAACCAATCAATACTGACTGGCTCTGGTACTCATCAGTTGGCTGCATTTCCCAGGTTTTTACATGTACAGCCCAAAGAGCAGCAGGACAGTCTTCTCTAGACACTGCAGCAAGGAATTTCTTGTTGGGCAATTCTTTCCAGACGCTATTACTTCCACACCTCACAGTGTCCTCTTATGCAAAGCAAGTTATATGTCTCAGTTCTGTAGCAGAAAGAACTGTCTCACAATATAAATATACATCTGAACCATAATAACAACTAAGTTTTCAATTAAAGCATAGGCCCAAGAACAGACCAGGTCTTCTCACAGTTTCATTTACCAAGTACCTTATTAAGTTAGTTGCCAAAATGCCACCAATTTAAACTTGAACAGATGCATCTAACTTGTCTGTGCATATATGAAAACAAATTTAACTTCACATACAGTGCTGGAGCTTGTCTAAAGAAGGACAATGAAGCTGGTGAAGGGTCTGGAGCACAAGTCCTGTAAGCAGCAGCTGAAGGAGCTGGGGTTGTTTAGCCTGGGGAAATGGAGGCTCAAGGGAGATCTTACTGCTCTCTACAACTACCTGAAAGAAGTTTGTAGCAAGGTGAGGATCAGCCTGCTCTACCTGGTAACAAGAGGCAGGACTAGAGGAAATGGTTGCACCAGGGGAGGCTTAGATTGGATATTAGAAAAAAATTTCTTCACTGAAAGAATGTTCAAGCATTAGAACAGGCCGCCCAAGGAAATGGTGGAATCCCTGAAAGTGTTCAAAAATATGTGTAGATGTGGTGCTTAGAGACATGGTTTAGTAGTGGACCTGGCACTGTTAGGTAAATGGTTGGATTTCGTGATTTTAGAGGTCTTTCACAACCTTAACTATTCTATGATACAAATGACAAGCTGTAATACAAATGACAACCACTTTTGAATAACTGTGGCTATTTAGTTTATCTCTTAAGTAGGTTTTTACTAGCTACTTATGATGTAGGTATCATGGCAGACTGAGGGAACAGTATTTTCATTTTATCTTGTACTGGTAACTGGTTTGCAGTAATCACAAGAAACTTTAATTGGTACCAACTATAAAAACCACTGCTGTAAAAAAAACCCCCAACCTAATTTTTTACTTAGCAGAGACAATGTACTTAGGTCTGTCCCACATATACAGAAGTATGAGAGTGATACTGAATGAATAAGTAAATAAACAAAATCTCAAATTTCCCTAAAATCCCAGTTCCTTGGTTCTGCCAGGGAGTTTGATGCAACAGACCCAGAGCAGCCCTTCACAGGAACAACATTTCAAAACCATCCTTACAGCAAAACAAAAAATACATGAATACACAGAAGCATTCTAGAGCAATTGCCTGCAAGCAATTTCAGAATTCCCAGTCCTTACTCTTCTCCAAAAGTAGCATCCACACATATGAAAGACAAGAAACACCAGCTGCACACAATACTTTATCAATGGATCCTCAAATGAAGCACTTGAAACACTAAAATACTTACTGATCTTTAAGGTCTGTAAATTGCTTTTCAAGATTGGACATTTCATCTAAACATTCCATTCTTCTTCTTTCACAGTCCTCATCATCCATTTCTAAGAATAAAAAAAAAATTAACAATGTAATATGTAGCCAAATAAATGGGATATTTTGTTTCTAGTGAATGCCAAAGAGTGCCTGAATTATGGCCATGAACGGTTTCTCTCTTATATTATTCTCATAAAGCAGAATATGAGAAATCACTTGGCATATAAGCTACAAAGTAAGAAACTTAGATCTAATTCTAAAATAAACTCCATAAACAGCAATTTTTCTTCTCTTAAAAGGAAACAGCAGCACTGTAAGAGCTCAAGACCTTAATTTCATGACTGAAATAGATACATAAGAATAATAAGAAGACTAAGATACATAAGAATGCATGAAACAAAAACTAAACAACGTGTATCACACCAAATGAAAGGCACCATTAAGCATGAGCCGTTATAAGCTACCATTGAAAATTCAAGTGTGTCCTGGGTTAATACAAACAAAAGCAATCCCTGGAATGCAAGCATAGTTCCCTGTTACATTTGTCATATAAAATTAAAGACTTGTTTTATTAATATACTTTAAAGAAAAAGTAACATACAATTTTGAAACAAGTTTCATCTTGTCCAATTGGGAGAATTTTTTGAAGTTGAAATATTAATGTAAAAATATCTGAAATTCATTTTAATGACCATTCAAAATTACTCTTAATGAAACATTTCTTAACCTGAAAAGTCTAGAACACAGCAGACACTTGACCTTTTAAGTCTTAATGCAGCAAGAGTATTTAACGTTAAACTCTTTTCACAGATTTTATTTTCATTTATATTCCTGACTGGCTTTTTTTGTAATTTACCTAGGGAAGATACAGCAACATAAATACAGAGTTTTTTGCCAAAACTTTTGACACTGCCATTGAGACATCCGATGTTACTAAACATCGGTTGTTACCTCCATTGGCCTTCTTTAGACTAGAAAACTGAGAAACTAAGATGCAAAATTCTTGACTCTTTCCCAGCCTTCCCAGAAAAAAAAAAAAAAGAAAAAAGGATTTGTTAAGCCATATACAAAAGTCAGATAAGTGAAACTGCTTTATAACAGTAGTATCTGCAGGAATTAGCCCTCTACAGTTACACTGTAGCTGACCATTGCCAACCAGCAGCGGGCATGCAGAAGGGATGGCCACGCATTCAGGAACTGTGACTGAACTGGTGCAAACAGGCCAGATGCTTGAGAGAAGGCACTGTTGGAAGGAGCCCTTGCTTAGGGAAGCAGTTACTCTGGCAAGAAGAATCTTACTTCCTGACAGAGAGGCAAACTAGGATCCTGGACCCAGCAGGGATCACTCTTTTAGGCTACAAACAACTCTGAGCTTTTTGCTTCTTCCTCACTCGCGTTCTTCCAAGAAACATGGTTAACTGCTTTATGCTGTCTCCTACACCAACTACAGAATGCAGCATGCAAGTCTTCATTCTTACTGTTTTGCCATACAGTGTGGCAATTTGTAAAGCTGATGAGGTGAAAGGAGTAGCTTCAGGGCCACTAGCTACTTGGAAGGATCTGATTGTCTACTCAGACCTCTCTGCACTTAACTTCTTCCTGAAATCATCACAAGCTTTTAAGACTAAAAGCTATACTAACCTTCTCTGCCTGGATACGAAAACCAGCAGTCAGCACAGCAATACCAACCAGTATTACGATGGCAACTGTGAGTCCAAATTAAAGACCTAATGCAATCTGTCAGACTACTATTACTTTTACTGTTAGTACAATCAAAAAGAACAGTGCACAAAGTTTTAAAACACAATATAACCTGAAGTATTTGAAAGCAGGGCAAGAAAATTTGAAGACAGAAGTTAAAAAAAAATACAATGAATGGGGAGGGTGGGGGAAGAGCATATCAAGCTGTTAAGAGATATTATTTATATTAAAATACTGTTCTCAAAAGTAAGGCACAACCACAATCCTAGAATTAGGCTGGAAATCATATTAAAGAACAAAGTTTTATTTGACTGTTTGACATAATATCCAAGCCAAAATCGATTTAGCAACTTATAATTTGGCCAGATTTAAGGGACGTTAAGGAATTTAAGGCATCGCATTCCTTGGAGCTGTGTAAAGCATTTCTGTGCTACAAAAATAAAGCTTCTTTAAAATGTGAGGGCACCTCCCAGGGAAACCAAACAAGAACACACACTGGGATACCCACAGTTTTTCCCCTTTATTCTCAAACATTTTTCAAATGTGTTCTGCTATGCTTTTGATTCTAAGTAAGTTTTAGTAAGGAATTCACTCATAAGCTTTCCTTAAATTAACATGGATTTTATTGTTTGTGTATGTTTAGGGAGTACAAAGCAAAGAAAACCAGAACTGTCACCCTGGCTGAAGATCAGAGCATACCCACTGTTGATGGGGAAAGGGACTGCATCTTACATTTTAAACTTGTGTTGCAAGGAAATTTTCTATTTACTGGCATCTGAGAGTATAGCTGACTTGCTTGTAGATAAAGAAATAACACACAGCTCTCTCCAAACGCCTCTCAGCTACAGCTGCTTTCAAAAGTCTTTGACTTTCTGCCTACAGAAGTCTTCATTCTACCTATCATTCATACTAAATGAATGATACACGCCAAGTTGCTCTTCAATTGGTTCATCTTTATTCTTCTTCCAGTAAGATTCATAAAATGATTAAGATTTTCATATTTCAGAGCCCTGAAATATCTTTAATTCCCCAGTTACGGAATTTCTTCTTCATTCTTTCCTTAAACAACATACAGATTATGGAATATGCATTGCTGAAAGAGTAAAATGTTTTAAGATCAAATCTCATGGCTTTCCAATTGAAAATTTACATCACAGGAAGTGAAAGATTGCTCATTTTGTATTAAAACAGGTGCTGATAGGCCCATCCTGTCTCAAAACTTCATATTTACCATACAGCTTAATACTGCAAAAAGTATGAAGTATTTATGGTATTTGTAAACACTTTCAAAATCACAGTTGTTTTTTCCTACTATACTCAAGCAGTCCAACACAGTAATTAGGGCAACCTAGTTTAAAGATAAAAAAATCCACACTTAAATCCAGCACTTAAAATGTAACAGCACCTAAAATAGCGTTTTTTAATAAGCTGTGGCCTACATAAAGTGCTTCAAAAAAATGGCCAAATTCTCCTCTGGGATAGTGAGCATAACTTGTGGCTTTTTCAATTAATCCCTAAGAAACTATTCTATATCCAGTCAATAAAACACCTGTACTAAGTATGTAACATCAAAATTAACAGGGTAGAAAGAGTGCCAGCTCTCAAGGACGATGCTTCCTCTAACAACACCTTCTGTATTCTCAGGCATTTACTGTAAACAGAAAAAAAAAAGAAGACTGAATGCAAGTAAAGCAAATGACAAATATAACCAAAAAAATATCATTACTAATTTCAATTGAGACTTATTTCTTGGGGTGCTAATCATTTTAAGTCTGTAGAAACAATATGCTTCCAAGAAATATGTTCATATTGGTCAACATAGTGAGAAGAGCACGTAATTTTCTGTAATCATCACACTTTAAGTACTCCTTTAAAAGCATTTCTCTGTAGAATGCAACAAAAATTATCTGGAGAGCTTCTTGTATTGTTTTAAAGAAACACGAACAGACTACATTCACTTAAAACACATTTACTTCTTCCTAATCCCAGACTCTCAGGCACATGGTGTGATTCTTGGGGTGTCCTGTACAGAGTCAGGAGTTGGTCTCAATGATCCTTCTGGGTCCCTTCCAACTCAGCATATTCGACAGTTTCAATTTGGTGATATAGGGGCCTCAGCACTAAATCACTTTAGCTGTCAGAACACCATGTCAGGTCTAGGACTGGTCCTGGTCTACATCGACACCAGGACTTTTCTCAAATCATTAACCCTGTCCAACTTCCTTTCCATCCACTGTCTTGCATCTCATCTCTAGTCAAATAAGGCACCACACACTCCTACCGGTTATCACCTAGAAATATGTTTTCGGATCAAAGACATAAAGTAGTAATCACACGGAAAGTTTGAACAGATAATAATAACCTTATTAATAACACAGTGTAAATTAAGCATAGAAAAAATGATCCTTTTAGATTTCAGCTACTAATGTAATTCAAAATCTACAGTCCAGAGGGAAACTATGGAAAAAACGGACCTTCAACCGAGCAGAGGCCGAAGTAATTTGCAAAAGAGGCCAGTGGTACGTATTGACAGGGCTTCCAATATCCCCTCAAAGACAGGTCTTAAAACACCTAGTTGAAATTCATGAGCTTGCATGGAAATACGCACTTTTATGTACGTAAGTGGAGACCTGAGCGAGGCGTCCCTCTGCGAGGACGCACTCTAGCCCAGCAGGGCACAACCCACGGCTCTTCCACGGAGCGGAGCAGCGCGGCCCAGTCCGCCACGGTCGGGTGCCAGCCTGCTCCGGAGCCAGCGGCTCGGGGCTCAGCGGGGCTCAGCGGGGCTCACTGGGGCTCCCGGCCCACGCGCCCCGCCCCGTTCCCGCGCCCTGGCCGGCGGCCCGAAAATGAGCCGCTGAGCCGAAGCAGAGGCTGGGCCGGGGCGGGGTCACGGGGGGGAAGGGAAGGGAAGGGGTGACACTGCCAGCCACCAGAGCCGGGGCGGAACCGGTGTGTCCCCGGGGCAGCACCGAGCGCTGAGGGAGCCGCCGCGGCGCCGCCGTCCGGGCGGCTGCGGTACCTGAGCTGTCCCCCTCCTCGGAAACGGACGAGCTCTCGGTCTCCTCCTCCTCAGAGCTGCTGCCCTCGTTCTCTCCGTAGTCCACCTCCATCTCATCGTGATTATTCTCTTTCTTCTCTCGGGAATGGACCGGCATCGTCCCCGCCGCCGCTGTGGAGTCCCAAGCCCGCCCTTCCCGCCGCTGCTCCGCCGCTGCCACCGGCCGCTCCGCCCCGCCCGGTGCCTGCGCGCCCGCCCATTGGCCTAGTCCCGCCGCCGTCTGGCGTCAGCACGCGCGCGGCGCTCTGGGAATTGTGGTCCGCCCTGACAGGAGGGGGCCGGGGGGGCGCTGTGAGGGGTGGGGTGAGCAGCGGCGGCTTTTCGTGCCCGTCTCCCGTTCTGGGACACTCACAGGACTGCTCGGCGCCGAGAGAGGCTTCATCGCGGCCGGGCCCAGTTCGGAGCGCTTTGTACCTGTCCGCGTCTCCCGCAGGAGGCCGAGCGAGGCTGTGGCCCTATCCGTGGGGGGTTCGATCGTGGCCGTTCCCTGCCGGAGTAGCGGAGGGACGAGGCGGGGCCTCACTTGTGGCCCCACCACGCGCTGAGCTCCTGCCGAGGAGATCTCCATCCTGGGAGGGCGTCCCTCATGGCTCGGATCTCTGAGGGGAGAGGTCCTTGCGGTTTTTTAAGGGGAAATTCTTTACTGTGAGGGTGGTAAGGAACTGGAACCGGTTGCCCAGAGAAGCTGTGGATGCCTCATCTCTGGAAGTGTTCCACGCCAGGTTGGATGGGGCTTTCAGCAGCCTGGACTACTGGAAGGTGTCCCTGCCCATGGCAGGGGATTTGGAACAAGATGATCTTTAAGGTCCCTTCCAACTCAAACAGTTTTATGATTCTGTGAATAGTGGCCTCCCCAGCAGAACTTGCTTCTTCTCCAGTGTCATATGCTGTCCTGTACCCAGTGTGATATGCTTTAAATTAAATCAGACTTAACTAAAACTGACATCTGTCCACTGAGAGTAGATATGAGAAGGGACTAAAGAGATAATACTGCAATCTGTGCAGGGTTGGGATCATTTTTTTTCGATTTGAGCATCAGTACTCTTCTGTTCATTCACCAATTGCTGTTAATTGTGCTACATAAGATGTACTGAATAGAAGTGACACTCCCTGGAAAAACCTGTCTGAACTGTCCACTTGCTTTCTTCCTTTCAGGAGAGGGAATGCAATATTGCGATTTCAATGAGGATTATTTGGGCAAGCTTCAGTGCATTTCCCTGCACTTCTTATCATCCCATTCACTTTTAGTGTTTTCACTCGGTTTCAGAATTTTCCCTTTTTTTTTTAGCATTTCATTTCCTCAGCATCTTCTCCTCACTCTTTGCTTACCTTTTTTCTCTGATGTCAGGATTTTAATTGGATTAAATTTGCAAAGTTTCAGTCCTTTTCACTGCCCCGCATTTCATCTCGGTCTGTTTGGTTGTTGTCACTCCATTTCCAAATTTTCTGGGTTTCTTCCATTGCATTTTAATGTATCATATCTCCTTTCCAGAGCGTTTGTGAGACTGTCTTCTGACTTCAAGATTCCATTCCCTTTCCTGAAAGGAAAAATTAAAATGCAATGTAAAAAAACCAGAAAATTTGGAAATGGAGTGACATTTCATTCCCTTTCCCTTGGACTAGCAAGATAAGAAGACTAGAAATCAAAGGTTCTGGACTAGGAAAAAAAACAAACTACAAATTGTTGCAATAAAATGAATGGCAGGAAAACAGGAAACCTTTGGCTTGATTGTATTTTCCTATTCAAACGGTTGGAACTAGGTCTAAAGGAACTAAAAATAAATCCCAGAAGGAAATCAAAGTTCCCATGCCCTGATGGAAATCAACAACCATGATGAGTTAAGCCAGAAACTATTTTAATAACATACAATTCTACATGCTTCTATTCTGTTTATAGCCAGGAGAGGGGGAGATTACCCAGCTAAAGCAATATAAACATCTGTTATGTGGAGAAAAAAAAAGGTACTGGTTGAAGTTAACTTGATTGTCCAAATGGAGTTCCAGAAAACATAAGGGCAGAGGGCACTTCTGAGCACTACATATGGGCACAGGGCTAATGGCAGCTTATAGTTTATGTCCAGACTATAAAGCTAATTTTTCAGATCACCTATAAGCCCTTAACATAGAAATTGGCAACACCTATCTTAATCAGCTCTCTAGAGGCAAATGCTAGAAGGAGTGGGAAAAGCAGAAATTCTATCTGGCCTGTTAGAGGACTTGCAAAGATTTTTGTTTAGTGTGTATACATACATCTATGAATCCAGCCAACCATGAGAGGACTAGTCTCTGATTGACCATTTCATCAATATAAGTGAATGCCAGGGTTAGGTCCCTACAAAGGTGTGATTGCTTTTTTTTTCTGGATCATGACTTATGCCCTTCATTAGAGTAAAATAACTATTCAGAAGGTGATTGTCATCATCCTCATCTGCTCGGCTCTGCAGAGGAGAGGGAGGTGGGGACTAACAGCTGAGAGATTTTTTGTGGTATTTTCCAACAATTAGAAAGAGACCATTAACAGGGACAGTTGGCAACCATGTAAAAATTCAAATCTGGAAATTCTGTTGAAAACTGGTTTTGAAAAAATCTGGATGCAATAACAATTATTATAAATAAAATGCTGGCTAGAACAGATGGTGATATCTCCTTTCCCAATTTGGGACACCTTAAGAAAAAGCTAGGAAGGAAAGCTGTAATTTTATACCTAATTTATTGAATGGAGGCAGTGAGTGGAAACATTTATCACTTTAGGTTCTGAAAAGCAGTTACTAACTTTCTGATTATAAACCTGATTGCCAGCTTTTGTTGTAGTGAGTAGTTGCATAGTAACTGCGTATTTCTGACAGGAGGAAGATTGTAAAGGGAGAAACCAGACAGAAATATATATATATAATGTGAGTCATTAGGACACAGATATAGATGAAACCTTGAAGGAGAAGCAGGGATGAAGGAGCTTTTACCATGTGTGCAATATAGTGCACTATATCTTAATGAGTTGGAAATACCTTCCCTTTAGGAGTCTCTCCCATTTCCAAGATGTAGCATGTCTTGGACTGGTCATCACAGGTTTGGTTGTTGGGGGTGAGGTCCTCCAAAGGGGACAGAACAGCAAGAGAAAGAAGTGGGTGTTTGGGTGTGGGTATGTTTGGACTGGGGTGTTTGGACTCTAGCAAACCAAACTATTTCACTTTCTATCACTAAAAATTATATGTAACGTTGGCTGGTGCCAGGTCTGAGACAAAGACACAGCACCCTATGATCCATGTGACAAAAGCCTTTTTATTCTTGTGAATTCTTAAATATTGAGTTTGGAGTTCCCAGGCAAACCCATATGATTGGTTGGGAGTTTGGATTGCTCACCTCTCTGACGAATGGCATCTGCATCTTCGGATGGAACTCATTGGGTGAAATCCCTGTTTGGGTTTGAATCTATCCTATTATTGTTCACCTAGGGGCCTGTTTATCAAACCAGGCTACTTGAATAGAATCTCTTATTTATGGCTGAATTAATTGCCCAGCTACAAGCCAGCTTGTGCTGTGACAATGATACACTGAATACTTTATTAAATCTAATTCTTCACCCTCAGTTTGAAAGTGCAATATTAGGAGGTAGTTCACAAGAAGTCTGAAAAGACTATTTTGCATGCAGGTCAAGATCAGTAGCAATTTAAAGTAGCAGTCATGGAGTGCCAGTTATGAGCTGTTTGAAGACCATTGTATGATGTTCATTCCTCAGCAAAAGACTGATATATGCTGCAAAAGATGTAAAGTTGTACTAATCAAAATAAACACAAAGAGATATGACCTATTTCTAAAATATCCACTTTACTCCTGTGGGTGACATAACAGGAGAGATTGGGGCAAAATATTTCCTTTGATAGAAAGGAAATAATCTTTACAAAATTTTTTCCTCCCTGAAAGCTGGCAGACATGCAACGTTTCTTTTTTGCCTTTGTCAATATTGCAAAACTATTTCATAAGTTGGGAAAGAAAAATAAAACATATCAGTGGTTGAGTGTTTGAGTACTTTTGGTTAAAAGAAAAGTTGTCGCAACTTCCACTGTATCAGCATATTCACATTTCAAAAGCTCTTTCCTATCAGATATCGGTGCTAGTGCTTACATTAGAACTCAAACATTGTGAGTTGGAGGTGACTTTGCATAGCAAAAGTCTAAACTCTCTGGCACTGCTAGCCAGGAATTAGTAATGATTACACCAGTTTTAAATAACTTCCACATCTATGAAAGTTTCTCGTCATGACAGGCCCTTTACCCCTTCTGTTCTTTGAGCATGGCTGACAGAGTCCTAGCATGCTAAGGAAACAAAGCTTAGGTAATGATTGTTTGGTTGTTTTGGTGGTTTGGGGTTTGTTGGTTGGGTTTTCTTTTCAATTGCACTCTTCCTGCTACTTTTGAAGCCATTTTCTGATTTTGATCTTATATTACATGAGAGCATGAGTATTAAAGATAGCAGATTTCTGCATGTTTTGTGAAACAGCATTTGGAACAAATAAAACCTAGTAATGTCCCAGAGAGGGATATGTGTTCACTTAGCTTTTGTCCAAGGGACAGCAGCTTGCCAGCCTGTACATATGTAGTTAAGACTTAACTGAAGTCCAGCCTCTTGCCCATCCCAAACAGGTAGGGGAGGACTAAACAAAGGGAGGCTTATGGTTGTGAAGGGAGGTGGCTTATGGCTTTCAGTGGCTAGAATACAAATTTGGAGGAAATATGGCTTCATGAGTTCTATAGTTCTTGGAAAAATTTATTCAAACTTGTGATCTTTGGTGTGTGGAAAGACTGCAGTGTTCTATCTTTGTATCACACAGAGGTATTAATGCTGATACACTGCTAATGAAATAAAAGCAGACTATAAGCTCATTAAAAGCTCCTTCCCTTAAACACAGAAGTATATAAAATTCCAGATTTCATCTAAGACACAGAGTTGTGCAAATGCAATGGGAAATCATGGGAATCATCATCTTCATAGGAAGAAAATTTTGTTGAAGGGACAGCTAGCTGTTCCATTATTATTATTATACTAGATATATTAGAGGATCCTGATATTTGACTGCTTAGGTGAAAGTAGCGAACATTCTAGTATCAATATGTTACACTAGAGTATTAAATTATTCTTAACTGTGGTTTTGATTACTCAGACTTAAAGATCTAGTTTTGGGGGCCTTTTTCATAAAGTAAATAGTTGCCTATTAAGTAAAAAATACTTACTCAGGATGAACAGGAATACTGCTGCATAGGCAAAGCCATATACTCAGAGGTTCACAGCATACCACTCCAACGGCCACAGCACAATTTAGAGAGTCTTCTTTCTCAACAACCCTCATAGGAAGGACACTGTGAAGCTAAATATGAAAAAGTCAGAAGCAGTGACATTTAAAGAATTTTTTAAAATTCTTTTAAATTTCTTTTCTCTTGAAGGACCATGTGGGCAAATAGCTCTTCAGTGCATGCACCTCAGAAGGGTCAGGTTTAAGATCTATACTAGCTACCTGAAAGATGGGAAATACTTAGTGAAAATCTGAGTAATTTTAACTCACTTTTAGCCATGTACCGTTATGTGGTGTAAGTATTAGTAAGGCATGAATTCCAGAAACTTAGATATCCGTAGGTGTATCCAGGAATTCAAAACATAATCTACCCCTTTGTAATGTTGAACTAGGCCACAGCAGAAGGGTTTGTACTCTCTAGGATATATTAAAAAAATACCTGTTTTCTGAAGTATTTGACAACAGCTGAAATCTTAGGAAATCATAAATCCTAGATAAACTGAGAGAAGTTTTTTGATAGTATGAATGTGATCCAATTGCCCCACACTACTTTAAGTGTCCTATGGGGCCCTGTAGAGATCACAGAATCACAGAATCTGCTGAGTTGGAAGGGACCCACCAGGATCATCGAGTCCAAGTCCTGGTCCTGCTCAGGACCATCCCCAAGAGGCACACCATCTGCCTGAGAGTATTATCCAAATGCTTTCTGAACTCTGTCAGGCTTGATGACAGTTAATAGAAGGAGGGAATAAAGTTCTGCAGCATTTGTCTACAGTAGTCCTCTAAAAATTCAGTTAAACTTAGTTATGACAGTCCCCTTGCATCTGGATAGAAATATTATAAAAGTTATTTCTTTAAAGTGGAAATGTGAAGAATTGGGCACAGTAATAGCAGCCTGGAATGCAGCAGAACCTAACCTCTGCCTAGCTAATCCTACTCTTTTCTGACCTTCATGCATATTCAAAGGAACCGAAGTCACATGCTTCAAAGTCAAGCCTTTGCAAGACCATGGGTTTTCCTGTGCACAGAACATGCCTTTCCTGCCTGGTGTGCCTGCACAAAGAGGTTATCTATAGAAGCCATTATTATCTTGGTTAACACCACTCCCTCCTGTAATTTAATATTTTAGTGATGTCTTACTCTATTATTTTTAATCTCATCTTGAGTTAAAGATCTAAAAATTAACGGAAAAGCAAGCAAATTCTCCAAAGAAAAGATATTTCAAAGTTTTTCTGTATGCAGAATTGTGTTTAGAATTAATGAAATTTAGAAAACAAAGCACATAAATCAATGTATCATTGTCAGATCTTAGAGAGCTAAAATGTACTGTGTTATAATAAATTAAATAATTGTAATACTAGCTATTAGCTAACATTGCTAATCTTCAGATCTCACTTTCAGAGATGGTAGAATATTAACTGCATTGGGGCAGACCACACAGGCAGGCAGACAACACTGAGTCCCCCACTGATGCCCTGCTGACTATGTTCCCACTGCCCTTGTGCTTCTAACATTAACTGTTATCTGTCATTATTTTAAACACTTGGGTTATTTATGTGACAGGTCTGTAAATGTTGACAATTCTTGGAATTTTAAAACAAGTCTCAAATAATTAAATATTTCCAATATTAAAATCTCCAGCTGATCGAATCAGACTCTTAGCTTACAGAAGTGGATATATATCCTCAAACCAAAACAGAGCACCAGTGACTGTTTAAAAATGTCCAAGCAAAGAGATACTGGAGTCTTAAATGATACTACAGCAGATGTCTTTTGGAAAGTCCAAGAATTCTCTATCCCATGAATGCAAACAGACTTTTAGGAGAAACTTGGAACTTTTTCAATGTTAGTAATTCGATCCTCAGCAAAAGTTGATACAGCACCTCATCCATTTCCCTGGCTGTTTTGGGCCTGGCTGTGAGGTTGTGCATGGGACTCAGACAAATGTGTTCTCTTGAGCTCATTTGCCTTTGCTGTGGGAGAAGAAGGGACATAACCATCCTAACAGAGCACAGAAGAAATGAGGATGCCTCAGACCTTCGTGTTGGACCCAGACGTGCCTGATGGTTCAGCGTGATGCCAGCACTGCAGCTGAAGGCGTAGGCAGTGAAATCAGGGAGAAGCAACTTTGGGCAGGAGCTTGGCGTGAGGAGTTGCAGCACTTTGAGGATCAGTGTGGAAAGAGGAACTATGAGACACATCGTTGTTGGTTGCACAACTGAGACTTGAGTAAAAGGTTTGGAGTCGCTGCCGTGGTGAATACGGTCTCCACCTGGATTTTATTTCCTAATTGCTCACAGGATTGCCCCCTTACACTGCAGTGTCTCTGTACAGCCGGAGTAGCTGTGTAATGGGATAACTTTACATATTACTTACAAACAGCAGAAGTACAGTTTCCTACACCAGTTACTGTTGCCGAGCTGCGCAGAGGCTCCTGCAGCGAGCCCCTGAATGTCCTGCTCCGGGGCCCGCTCTCCATCCCCGGCCAGGGCCTCGGGGGAGCCCAGGCGGCGCGGCCCCGCCCGCCGCGCCTCGGAGCTGCGCGGGCCAGCGCCGCCGTGACGTCGCGACGCGGTTGCCATGGGGACGCCTGGGGTCGTACCTGACGGCTGTCGTGAAGCAGCGGGAGGAAGGCGAGGGAGGAAGAAGGGGGAGTCTAGGCCCAGCCCGGCCCCCCGGCCCGCGGGGAGTTGGCTCCGCGCCGCGCCCCGCCGCCCTCGCCGCATCGCAGTCGGTGTCAGGAGGAGGAGGAGGCGGTGCTGCCGCCTCTGGCTATGTAGGGGCCCCAGAGCGGGCAGATCCGGAGGCCGCTGTCTGCCTCTGGAGCTCGGCGCCGGGGCCGGGCCCGGCGGGATGTTTTCCAAGAAACCGCACGGGGACGTGCGGAAATCCACGCAGAAGGTGCTGGACACCCGCAAGGACCCACTCACCCGACTCAAGCACCTCCGCGTCCTTATCGGTGAGGCTGCCGGGAGGGGGGAAGGGAGTGGGTCAGCGGGGGCCGCGGGTCCCGGCGTGAGAAAGACCGGGAATTTGGAGGGGCCGTCTGGGCGCGGGGGCGGGAGGCGAGCTCGGGGCTCAGCCCCGGCGAGAGAAGCCGCCCGGCATGGCGGGGTGAAACTGCAGCGATGTGCCGGGGGCTGCGGGACCCCGCGGGCGCGGCGCGGGATGCTGCGCTCGGTGCTTTTGTACTGAGACACGGATGTTTCCGTCTGAAGGTGGAATTGCTTTGGTAACTATGGAAGGAGACGAAAAAGTGGTGTTCTTCCTATGTGAATTATTCTCTAGAATATACAAATTGCTAAGTTGCTGCGCATGAATAAAAGTGGCTGGCGAGCGCAAATGGTGCCTTGTAACTCCTGAATCCATTTCCCTTATGTTCTTACAGTAACAATTTATATTTGTATATGTTTCCAAGGTAAGAGCTACAGTAGTAAGTGCTCACTAGTGTAGATGTGAATGAGCTTCTATACAGCCAGATTCAAAACACTTCTGGTTTGCCAGCTGATAAAGGAGGACACACAAGCCCTGAAGGGCTGCCGCAGTTCCATGTGAACTGCCATTTAACCTGACCAATGAATTAGAAATTGTGATTGTACAGCATAACTGCCTAATGAAAAAAACCAGGGGGAAACAAAAACAAACCTAGAGTTAACCATTCCGAGATATCTGTTAGTTGCATGTGTTTGTAAAAATCTAAGTCATTGTCATCAAGCTGTCCTTGAAAAAAGAAGCTTGCTCTGGAGTGTCTTTTGGGCGCTTCAGTCCTGTAAATGTGTGTGTTGCTTCTGACAGTTTATCAACACGTGAGCAGGGCTGGGTCAAGGGCAAACTGCATTCCGTGTTTAGCACAGAATGCTGAATGGATTATTTTGGGTTCTGCCCACAGTCTGCTGGTATTTATGTATCTTGTCCTCCGAAGCTGGTTTCTTTCCTTTCAAAGGAAAACGGCTATTGCTCCCTTATTTTGTATTGGTGTTTAAAGGAACAGGTGTTCCTATGTTGCACCATCTGCTGCTTCATGAGTTATTTTCTGCAACATAGTAATTATCTTGACTTGAAATGGAGAATAGTTGTGTAGCTATCTAAGAGACTTCAGTAGTCAGATGCATCCCTTTGCCTCACTCAGAATGTACCACTCTTCCTAACTAGCTGTACTGAGCCAGCTGTGGCTTGCTCTGTATTGGTTTTTAGCTACATCCTCAGTTGAAACTTAAGAGGAAAAAACATTCTAAAGAAACTAAGTACCTCTCTGAATTCAGATTTTCTGGGTAAAGTATGTTGAATATATCTAGTTTTGCTTTAGTCTGCAAAACATTCTGAATGATTTTGATCTGATCTGTTGAAGATTTTGTATTTATGTTGCTTGCAATTTATTTCCAACTTTTTTTTTCCTTCAGCTTTCTTAATAATTGGATGACTTCTGTAAGTTGCAAGCCATAAGCTATATCAAGCGGACATTCTTATCTAATCTAAGGTTTCTGTTTACTGACTGTAGGACAGACTAAATTTGCTGGGGATGTTTTCATATGATGCCCCCCCCACTTCAACATCTCAGCTGTTGAAGCACAGCTCCCACACATCTTTTCTCCAAGTTTGGCAGAACAGAGTGTGAGTGACTGTAATTAGGAAAAGGTGTAATAGTACTCTTCAGCTTGTCTGTTTTGGATACATCCACAAGATTTTATCATTATGCAAATATTCTTAGGTGCACGAGGTACAAAAACAAGGTCTTTTTTTAGGGCAGAAGAGTAAGGTATTTCCATACATATTCCCACTGTAGAGCATGGGAAGTACGCAGCAGATTATTTGAAGTCTTTCTTCTGGTATGATCACTCCTTGCCTTAATCCTTTCTCTGCTGCCTCAAGTGGCTTCCAAAACATAAGCTCTATGCCCTTTCTCCTGCAGTTTTTTCTTTGACTAATCTTCAGAACCAGATTAAAAAAAATTAAGGTGCCCATGTTAGACAGACTGCTTCCTGAGGTGGCTTCTCATACAGGCACCATCCCACAGTTTAAGCAGTGAAGTACTGTGCATCATTTTGTCCTCAGTAACAATTCCCCCAGAATAATAATTGCTATATTTCCCTTGTGTTCAGGGGAGCCATGTTAGCTATTGCAAACAGACTCTCTGAAGGGAGAGGACAGGAAATCTCAGGTCAGCTCTGTTCAGCATCTTCCTGAAAGAAAAATTATTTAGTATTTGTTTATTAAATTATTTGATTAAAATTCCAGAAAAGTTCCGAAAGAGAATTTTCTGCAGTTTCACATCCAGGGGAAGGAGGGAATTTTCTCTTGTTCTTTAATTTAAAATACCTTCAGTAGGCCTGCAAGGCATATTGGACCAGAGTTCTTTTTTTTTTTTTTTTGCTGTACATTTTAGTCTTTAGTCAGCAGCAATAAACAGGTATGGCCTTGGTTTCATGGTTAAGATTTGAGGGGAAGAGAGGGAGTATTAGTTCATTTTTCTGCTATTTTACCAAGGCATCCAGAGCAGCAATTCTCCAGTAAGCCAAAATAATGGAATAGTCATGAATAGAGGTGACTGCTTGTAAATTATAGACTGCTGGCAGTCTATTAGTCAAAGAGAAATCTAAAAAATTTAATTATGGTAAAAGACTGGGAGTTGCATCCTCCAAGGCACTGGTGTAAGTCAGGTACCATATAGTCTAAAAATATTTAAATTAGTATAATGCTACTTCTAGTAAGGATCAGAAGAGACTGAACAATATCAAAGCACCTAATATGAAGCTAAGTGGATGGATAGCACAAAGGCCTGTGACTTTTATTTTTAACACATTTAGAGTAATGTACATTAGATGGAATTTTTAAAATGTCTTTTACAAGATAGCTTAGAATGCAGTGATTTGTATTCTTTTAGGAAAGTATCCTGTCATTGGTGACAATTCAGATTAAATTTAGTAAAAAATGGAAATTAGTCTGCAGAAGAATATATAGAAAATGTTGTGTCTTTCTTTTGTAAAGCAGTGACGTACCATTATATCAAATACCATTGCAGCTTTAGGAGTCTCATTGCTCTAGTCAGTGTATAGAAGATTTAGGTATGGGAATGACTCAGATGAGAGTAAAACTTTAGGTAAAAAGACACTGAAAACTTTAAAATTTCTTTGTGTAGGGGCAGAGGGTGAAAAATATGTAAACGTCTATGAAAAGGACTAGGAAATAACATCTATTAAGGCTTACCAAATTTGAAGTTATGATAAAAGATTTTAACTTGGGAAGCTCTTGAATGCTAGACTAGTGATCAGTTATCAGCATGCTGGGGGAAGATGCATTTCTTGTGGTTTGGGTTTTGTTTTTGTTTTTTTGTTTTATTTTTTTTCTGAAACTCTTTAGTAGATAACTGCTCTTTGCCACTTCAGTCCAGTGTTGGTCTCTGGTTCTCTGATCTGCTCCAGATCGGCTCCATTCAGCCTTTTTTTGTAATTTGGAAACCAGAGAAAATTCTGTGAAATTCAGGTGACTAATTCAGAATTGATTAAATTATTTGTTAAAGTAAATATAATATTTGACACATTTATGCATGTCAGAGGTATAAGGTTTTTTAGTAGAAGTTAAAGGTCTTAGGAGACCTCTAAGTAGTAAGAAATGTTATGCTTGCTAAGAAATGCTGAGAAAAATTGGAAAGATTGAAGTTTCATATCTTGGGACTCAGCAGTATGTGAGCAAAGGTAATCTGCTTTTCATCGTTACGTTTCTGCAGTGTGTTTCTTGAAACAACTGTAATTATCTGGTTTCATAGATTTTATTCTTTTGAGATGTATTCCTTTTTTCCTGTAGGGAAGTGTTTACCCCACCCTGCTCCATTTGTTTTTTTTCTTCTCAGTTCTGGGATGTGCCTGAGAATCTCATACAGTTCCCTGGTGCTGATTTGGTCAATGTGTGATTTTTTTAGCAAACTGCTGTGCTGTGTTGTCTTCCTGTATTGTGGAAATGCTGTGACAGAAGTTGTGTTTACTGTGTGTGACTGCGGTAGTTGGAGCATCCGAACCTTGAGCGGGAATGTTGGACCGGATTCCCTTGGGCTCTGTGTGGCAGCAGCGGGGCCTTGCTGGGAGGAAGGTGCAGGTGTGGTCACTCAGGCTTCTCTGGCTGATGGAAGGGAGGCACATCATGTCCATTACAGAGTTAGCTATTGCCTGTACAATGATTTTCCAGAAAAGATATCTCTCTATATATATATATCTCTATATATTTTTTAGCAGTCCCCAGTCAATTAGCAGCTAATTACAATTTTCAAAATCATTACAGCAGAAATAATATGGCATTATTCTTAAAATGTTGCACTGTTTAATCAGACTTCAACATCAAACTAAAATTCTATGATTTTAAAATGATAATTTATAAAAGTTTGTTCTAGTAATCTTTCAAGCATCAGGTCTTGATTTATATGTCCTTTTGCTAAAACAGTGCTTTGAGCATTCTATAAATAATTAAGACAACTATGTTACCCTTCATAAGGTCATAGTTTATAAATATTGACTTTTCATTTTGATATTAAATATGTTGATGCAACCTGTTGAATTTGAAGTTTGTCAGAATTTGGAAATATATGTATTTTTTTTTAAAAGCTAAAATCTCTAAATATTTAATGATTTATGTGAAATCCTACTATGTGCAAGTAAATCAAATTAATCTACTTGGTTAAAAATTTTCTTATAGGACTGAATTCTTAAGATACTTGTTTGCTTGTTGGGTTTTTTTCCTCCTCCTTTTTCACATTTTTGTAGAGTAGAAGTTACAGGCCTATAATCTGTTAATACAGAGTAAAGAGAAAACGAAATATATTGTTTCTCGTAAATGATTTTGTTTGCGTCTGATACCTAAAACTGTACTGCTTTTATCTCTGGAACCATGGAGAGAATACTTGTAAAATGCAAGAAAACAATATCTAAAGTGCAGGGGTTTTATTTTATTATTTTGTTTTGTTATTCTTGGTGGTTGGTTACTGCTGGAGATCTCATGTATATAGTCTTTGAAAGGGAAAAGTCAAATTACATGGGACAGAATGAAATGGACTGCATTGGACATCCATTCTGATATATTGCTTAATGTTAAACAATATACTTAAACAGACATTCCATTCGTTTAAAGGGATTTTAATTTAAGAAATATATTTCACTGGCAGTCGGCCCTAATGCTTCAGCTGGATGGCATTCATTGGTGTTGCACGTCATCAACATCAGTCATAAATGAAAAATGTTTTATCATTGTTAAAGTGATAGCAAATGAGAAGCTACTACAAAAGTATCTGCCTGGAGTTTCAGTGGATGTGCAAAGACTTATTACTTTTGGCAAGAGTTGTAGATTTTTTTTTTCTTTCCTGGTTAGTCTTAACTGCAGAGGACATGTCAGTGCTCATATAAGTCAGGGATCTGGATGTGGATTGTATGCTGTGTAAGAAACTGGGCTTCATGTTCCGTCACTCTTGGCTTAATCCTGAACGAGTTATGTTTTGGTCGGGAGCAGAGGAGGAAGATTTACTCTGCTTTAGTATTTTGGCTAATGTTACACTCGACTTGCAGAGTTCAGCAGTGTCCAGGGCTGAGGGCTGGAGCCAGATCAAAGCCCCAGGGTAGACAAAAGGGAGGCTCTGACCACTTGGTTGCAAAGAAAAAGTCCGTGTGGGTTTAGCTTTTCTAGTTTGGAATGAAAATAAGTACATTACTATGGAGGTGTTTGAAGTTGCTTAAATAAAAGCTTAAGTTTTGGAACATGCGTGAATTGTTGTGGAAGTATTTCTTAAGAGTATTTCTTAAGAGTTTACTAGTGTAACTCTTAGAGTTTGTAAGCACCATTAGAGAAATAGCTTGGAAAGCTGGCAGCTGCTTCTGCTCATTCCTGTAGGGCACTGGTGTTGTACCAGTCTGTATGCAGATGATGTTCCTTGGTTCTGTTAACCTACTTACTCGTTTGTGAATTTTTTTCATTTGTATCTGGAAGATTATGATCAGTTGTTTAGACTTGTCTGATGCAAAATAGAAGTCCATTAGAAGATTTCTTTAAGTTGTATTTCTTTTTCAGTACCAAAACCTTCAAGAATATTATCTTTGACAAAATTACCTTTTTTAAAAAAAAATTGGTTTTGCTAAATAGCTGTTGGTTAGGTCTGAAACAGTAAGGGCTAATGTGAAGCCTTTGTTTAATAGATTTGCATTTGTGGTCTGTTATCAGGGCTCTTTCACTTTGACAGTCTGTTAACTATGCCAGAGCCGCCAGTTAGTTCCCGAGGTTTTCTACTTAACCTTTCTCAGTTACATGCTTTTCTATTTGAGACAGTCCCTATGTAACCAAATCTCTCTACTGTTTTGCTGTAAAGAAACCCTTAAATTTTTCAGCATGGAGAATTAAGAATTAATAAGTTTGATTATCCATTGAGGACATGGAAACCTTTGCTTTCTAGTGGCACCAATTTGTGACAGGGATTGATACTGACCGTATCAGTCCATAGCAGGCCTCTGCTTTACAGAAATAGATCCAGAATTCTGGCCATCTTCCAGGTCATTGTTTGCTGCAGTTGTCAGTTTGGGTTTTGGTGAGGGTGAGGGAAAGTGACTTAAAAGCCAGTAAGTCTTGGAATAAGACAGGATAATGTCCAAGTGCTCTTGACAATTTTGTGTATAAACATAGTATTACATTCTAAAACGCTTAAAATAGAACATAAAATTAACCACGACTTAATCTGTAATGATACAGACTATTTTTTTAAATTTCTGCAATGCAGTGTGAACTGATGAAAGTTCTCTTCAGAAAAGTTAAATATATGTCTGAAATCTGTTTTGGCGGGGTTTGGTTTGTTTTTAAGGAGAAAATTATGTTTAAACACAAAGAGACACCATATTGTGTGAAATCAAAATATTATCAAGCAAGTAAGCTAGTACTTTTCTACACAGGACAGAACTTTAAAGGTAAACAGTTAAAATACCAAACTTAAACCAAACTCAGCCAAAATATATTTTGGGG
>VZTT01066797.1:0-11245 GCA_013400855.1 Buphagus erythrorhynchus
GGCACACTCGGGCACACGCAGACGCACTCGGGCACACTCCTTATGTATATACTCCTTGATGTATACACTCCTTAATACACATGAGTTTCATACGCATTTCTGAGTAAAGAAATTAAAGCAGAAAAAAATATAATAAAGAAGGAAGTCGTTCTTATCTGTTTAAGTGTAAACACTGACCCTTGAGGGCACTTCACATTTTTGGTGAGATCAAGTCCTGCAGTAAATGTCCTATTTAAGGATGGTTTAGATCTTTTGAAGTCAGAAACTTCAGTTATTGAAGTCATTGATTAGTGTTCCTCTCTACATAGTCTTGGAAAAGACTGCTATCCAAACAATCAACAGTCTTAGACCAAGAGAGAGGTTCACAGATTAAACACTGGAAATCCTCTTCAGAATTCTTGATAAGCTTTAACAAGCAACAAGAACCCCTGCTGACAATAATACATTCCCAAGAAGGAAAACATTTCACACACTGAATTTCAGTGTCAAGATACAAGGTACAGAGCCCACATTGCTCACCTGAGTCTTCACTGTCATAGCAAGCCCTGCTATATTGATGTAAATCCACCTGAGGGGGCAAGTCTTGTGTTGACACCGGAGTTCCTCTTGGATCTGCATAGAGCAGCAGCAAAGGCTGATAGTGACCCTTAATGCACTTTGTTACAACATCTTTCCATTTTGGACCAATCTGAATTAACAATCAGAAAAAAAAAAAAAGAAAAAAAACAAGTAAGGTTTTCTGTCATTGTTTTCTAGAGTAAGTTCTTTTTTCCCCCATCACAATTCTTTCACAGTTTGATTTTCCACTGACATACTTTAACTCTTTCTATAGCCAGCATTGNAAGGTTTTCTGTCATTGTTTTCTAGAGTAAGTTCTTTTTTCCCCCCATCACAATTCTTTCACAGTTTGATTTTCCACTGACATACTTTAACTCTTTCTATAGCCAGCATTGACCTGGATGCAGCAAGAAAGCTCCTAAGCCAACCTAATTAAAATCCAGGTATTCATCATCCTATGGCTAAATTGATTACAATTCCTCCTAAAAATACAACTACAAAAATAATCATTCCCTTTCAGATGTTTTTTCCATAAAAAAATTTTCATCCTCTGAGATGTTCTAACTTTGCATCAACCAAAAAGCAGAAGAATTTGTTAATGAACAAAATCAACAATAAAAGATATCAGGACAGTAAATTCAAGTCAAAGCTTCAAGTGTGTGAATCTTTCTGCTGTGACAGAACCTCTGCAAGCATTGATAGGCCAGGCAATTAATTCACATAGTAATACTAATCTCACAAATATTCCCCATGTACTAATACAGGTTTCACCCGATACACTGAATATTTACTCCAACAAATTTGCTCCATACATGTGTATTCTACTAAAGCACTGCAGTATCTATCCTTGCCAAATTTTTCTGCTAAGAAGTATGACCGAACAAATGCATTAAGAGTTTTTTTTTCCCAATTGAGACTATGTTTGGCATGACTACAGGAGAAAATTTTCCTCTCTCATCTTTGTGATTCCATGACTAGAAGGAAAAAAGGAGACTGGTATGAAACAATGCCAAAAAATCTAATGGGTTATAATGTCATGCCAAGATCCCAGCACTGGTGTCTTTAATGTCAAGGACCTCATGCTTGGTGAAAAGGTTAAAAAAAAGCACTAACAGAAGAGCAGAAAATTTGTTATTGGCAGCAAGCACTAGGGAAGACTGGCATGTAGACATTCAAGCAGAGTTCAGAAACAGGCACTAAACAGCTATACTGCTTGTCAGCAAGAGAAAGAGATGGGTGTTAGTGTATGCACAAGCAAACTGTACGTTTTCAAACAACAGCATAAAAACAAGACTGGGAGCCAACAGAACAGAACTAAAAATAGGGCTTCTGAGATTTTTGGTATGCTTTTTTTGAAAACACTTCACTTTGCTGAGAAAAACGGAGTAACAAATTTGTGGATCCTGAGTGGAAAATCAGCAAAAAACCTCTCAAAAGCTGTGGAAAACAATATGGATTTACACACAAGCAGCTAACAAATTTCCAACAGAGTACTTTCCTAAACATTTTTTTCTCACCTCTTTGACATGAGCATCATCAAAGTACATCCACTTGCGGATTTTAGTTTGGAAGAAGAAGGTTGAATAGTGTTTTCCATAGTAACAGATCATTCCCACCAAATACAGCTCTGAGTGTTTTGCTCTGTCATCAGTTACTCTGAAGAAGAGCTTCAAGAAGGGAGGCAAGAAAAACAGAAGGAGAAATTAATAACGTGTTCAGAATTTTACAAACTGCTTTATGTTCAAAGACCTCGAAGTACGATAGGGAGGTGTCAGGCTTTTACTTCAAAAGACAGAGAAAACAAGGCAATAAATAAGCAAGCATGCAATGTTTAAGCAAACCCAGAGGCACAGACCAGAAATGGATTCTGACCAACTCAAGAGATGCTCATAAATTGAGTTGGACTTGGAGTACGTGTCTACTTGAAGACGACATTTACAACAATGATAAAATACCTGTTACATAATTTGAACATGGCTCTATTTTGAAAATTTGTATTCTGGGTCATGCTTGCTGATTTTATAAAATACTTTTTAAAACATTAATTTCTTTTTGCAGAAACAAAGTGGTTTGGACAGTAGACAGCTGGCATTTATTCTGACTTTAGTAAGGGCTATCCAGAATTTAGCATGGACCAGTTTATGATGATAACAAATAAATGATCAACTGAAGATATCAGTAGATCAAAAGAATTCAGCACACAGAAAAAAATTCTTTTCTATTTAATTGAATTTTATTAATTTAAAATGCACAGTTTTAATATTTTAGTGCATTACTTCATTACTACACAAAGACTACACTGTTTCATACCCACATTTCCATCAGCTCACACTGATTCTGGTACACTGTGCACTGGACAATGCATTTTTTTTTAAACATAATGTGTATATATATTAACCCTTATGTAGTATCTCAATGCTACAATAAGACACAGCTACTGTTTGGTGTACCAATAATTCAGCTCTAAAGTATCAGAGTAATGTAGAGTAAGTGAATCCTCCAGGGGACAAACATTTGGATCCTATTTCATTCAGTCTGTCATTCAATCACACAGTGCAAGCCACCACCTCTTAGAGACTGTTCAGTCACAAGTAACTTTATGACCACACATTTCACCAAAACGAGGAGCTAAAGGTAAAAAAAAAAAAAAAAAAAAAAAAAAAAAAAAAAAAAAAAAAAAAAAAATCAACCCCAAAGACAACTGAACTCAACTGAACTACATTTTGTCTTCAAAAGAAAGAAATAAACTTCTGTTCTTTAAAATGAAAGCGCACATATGTATTTTCATAGAAATAGCACAACCCCGATCCAGAATTTCCTTTCACTTGAAAGTATTCTTACAGTTTCAAACATTTCAGAAACTCAAGAATATACAGTTCACAGGTTTTTTTCTATGGCTTTCAGAGATAGGCCAGATCCTTAGTTCTTCTCTGTTTCTCTTTTTATAAATACCAAAAAGGTGAAGGAGGTGACTTTCTATTTTTCTCCATTTGCTACTGTAGACTACCATGACAAAGACTGTCTTAGTTAAGTAGTACCAAAATACAAAATACTCACATCTCCCAGTTTAAGGCAAGTTCCCAGACTGTGAATCACATCCTCAGCCAGATCAGAGTGGTCTGAGTCCCAAACCAAGCCAATGGTGATGATCTGTGGGGAGTTCATCAGCACACGACGAATACGGATCTTTTCCCCACAGTTACTCTGAGCACACAAATAAAACAAGACACTGAATAGAATTCTTCACTTATTAAAATGTTAGGGCAAGGCACTAACAAGTGTAAGTCTCAGGAGTACAGCTTCCAAAGAGGAGGTGGTGAAACAGCAAACATGCTCAGTGCCATGGTAGGAGCTTCTCATGTCATAGATGAGATGTGCTATCAAGACTATCCTGCATTCTCAATTCTGCCAATTCTTCCTCCTGCTATTGATAATGATTAATACATAGAGCACAAAAACAAGTTTATTTTAAAAAAAGATAAGCAAACATACACAAAAGATCCCAGTAACATTCCTAGGAATTGGACAGAAAGGTCACTTGATCAGAATCTCAGATTAAAAATTTATTCACAGAGACTGATGCCTTATATGTCAGTGTCAGAAAAAATTCTGCTTTGCTGAAAAAGCAGAAGTCCTGCTTTGCTGTTAAATTTGAGTGTTTCTACATGGTACCTCAAACATCCCATCTTAGACAGTATAGTTAAGTCAGTATTTGCATAAATATGAGAACAGCAGCTGGGAGATCAGGAGAGGAAGAGTTGTTTTAGTAACTCATAGGAGTTCTACAATTCTTATTTCCTGTTTCGATTTTTCTTCCCATTTTTTACTTTTTAAATTAGTACCAGTGCATTTTGCAGAGGAGGGGGGTGTCAATGATGCAATGAAGTGGGGGGGACACAACAANCACAGATGTACCCCTACAAGATTGCAGGAAAAAAGCATTTTCATACCAAGAATTATTTTTCTTGTCTACAGAGTCCAGTTTCACAATTGAATATAATAATTTCTGACACTAGAACCAGGGAAGAGATTGCAAAGTGTCTCTTCCCCAAAGCAATCTAGAAAATTTAACCAGAATTTCAGTCCCAACTATCACTGAGAGACAAAAATGAAAAATTATAAAAGCAGAAAGAAACTGTAGAGGACTCTGATGTTTAAATGTACACATGAGGTTTTAATACTAAGATTAATTTATTCACACATATTTTAAAGGGTCATTTAAAGTACAAGCAATTCTGTTTATTATCTCCCAACCTATCTTACTCTCAAATTATCTTCTTTGCTTCAGCATTTTCAGCACAAGAGCAGGAACATGGCATCCTGATAAAAAGTTTCCTTTGCATAACTTTGAGGCCACACTTAGCTTAACCTCAATAGAAAATCTTTTTTAGTAGAAAAAGAAAGGGGCAGCAAATGCTGGTATGCAATTTTATCCAACTGATTATTTCACGGTCAAATAGCAATTTGCCCTGACCAAGAATGCATTTCTATTAAATTTCAGATTCTTTGGTTATTAAATAGCTGGACTCATATGCACCTTTTAAATGGCAATAAAATATCTTAATTTCTTTTACTTAGATAAGTAAGCCACTATTTGCCAATATTAAAAAGTATGTACTTCAATGGAGACGTTTACTGAAGGTTTCAGAGTTATAAATTGGGAGCAGAGCCAGGTATAAAATGGAAATACACTGGCCCCAGGGACCAGGTACACAAGCCCTCCTGTTAAAGCTACTGCACCTAACAGCAGCATCACATGAAGCAGCAACTCTGCAGCTGTTTCCTGCCCTACCTATTAATCATTCTGTTAAAAAAGTTGGATGACAACTCTTTTTGCATATTTATTAAAAGGAATAACAAGATACTGAACTCTTTCTTTAGCAATCTAGCACTTAAGACATACATAAAATAAGCATCTATTCCTGTTTTTAATACTTGTGGCTAGTCAAAGGAGCACCCATCATCACTAAGTTTTTCCTTCTTTCATTAAGTAACTGTGAGATACTGAATTCACACTCAGAGAAAACCAAGGCTACTCACTGGACAGTTTCGCAGGTCCCCCATAGTGCTGGCGTTCTGCAGGAGCTCTCCAAACATGTCTGGAGTTGGTTTCTCCCGCCTCTCCAGCATACAAATAGCTTGATTGCTTCAGTATAGACAAAGTATAGGAAACAAAAGTTTAATAATAAAATAAAAACACAAACCCACACTAATCTAGTATACATTTCACCTAACTTTTATAAAGCTAAGAAACTTAAAATACACAGCACTTTTTATATTTAATATTGTAGTACAGAAAAAACCCCACATAATTAATTCTGAATTACTATGTCTTCTACAAAAATACTGCATAAAGAAAACAAGTAAAACTCAAAATAGAAATAGATTGTTTGGCTTAGATTTTGTATGTTAAAAGAAAATATAAGCATTTTGGTAAATACTTGGTTTCAAAACTAAATATTTGCTTCAAAATGCAACCCCTTCAATAAGCACAATTATAATAAAGTAGCACAGAAAGACACATTCTGAATAAAATTACAAACAAAAAATAGCACAGTACCCAATTTATTTCACTGTCCAAGTTGAAAGAAAGATGGCAATATGTACACAAGAGTATTAGTGCTCAAAGCATGTTCAAGCTTAAAATGGTTTCAGAGGTAAATAAATATATTAGTATGTATTGGTATTTCTAAAATAATGCACGACTTAAGATCTTATTTTTATATTTCCTAAAAAATACTGAATACTATTTACATAACTATTTCCCCCTTTTTCTAATAAATAATATTCTGATATACAGTGTCTGCTGCAACCTAATGAAAATCTACAGTTTGATAGGACAGCAGGCAACAGCCACAAGGGGGATGCTTTACAGTACTCTTGCTACACAGGTAAAGTGGTACCTCTTAAAAGATCTGCATGTGAAGGGCAACTAGCAGTTTTCATGACAATTTTTTCAGGCTCAGTAACTACATATCTCTCATGCCAGACATAAAACAAAGAGAAGCTCTAACCCCAATAAAAATTTCTAGACAGAAACAAATAACAGATTCCTGCCTCAATCAGATTTAAAAAGCTTTTAACTGAGCAGCCATCTACTCAAAGAAGACTTCTCCAGCATTAGTTCAAAATATCTGCTACAGACCTAGTGCTCATGCTCCGTGCACCACCTTTAATGAAAGGTCACAGTGACCAGGCAATTTCCCCCATAACTAGACTAAACAAGAGCTATATATTCATCCAAGAAAAGAGCATTTGAGGAACTACAGGCTGGTCAGTCTCACTCCACCACCTGGGGCCATGACAGACCAAATCAATCCCCTTGGAAATCAACCCCATGCACATGAAGGGTAAGGCGAGTCAGAGCAGTCAGCGCAGATTTAGGGCAAACCACATCTGACCTCCAGTGAGAACTTCCCTTCCTGCATCTTCCCCTAGTTATCAGGGAACTGCCTTGGTCACCATGAAGGAAGAAAAAACCCTCCAGTTCAGAACTGGAACAGGAAGCCCAGAGAAGTCATGGAATTTTTGTCCTTTAAGCACTTTCAAACTCAGCTACACACAACCTCAAGCAGCCTGATTTAGCTTTGAAGTTAGCCCTCCTTTAAACAGGAGGATGGAGAAGATGTCCAAAGGTCCTTTTCAATGTAATTTTTTTTGCTGTTTTGTATCTTACCTCTCTTCTTAAATCACCTGCTCACACATTAAAGTCTTTCAAAATGTACATGAGTCCTTGTCACTACAGCTTTCAGGATGCAGAATCATAAACAAGCAGACACACTGATCCATGCCTAAACTGCAATCTTCTGCTTCACTAAATCCTCATGCTCTTTATCACAGTTATCAAAGCTCTGCCAACTTTGAACAAACCATGTTCCAGACATTTAATCAATAAAGACCATAAAGATCCAACTGCAATACCAGTATGGGGGGAGAAAAAAAAGAAAAAAAGGGGAGGGGGGAAAAAGGAGCAGGGGAGGCTCCCTGAGAAAAACTCAACTCACCAGAGTGAGGTTGTGGAAATATAATGTACCATCTGGATGAAAGGTAACGGGTCAGAGGTGGCACCACAACTGGTACAAACACACTAAAAGAGAAAGAAAATATAATGCATTGACAAGATTAAACAGGTATTTCCACTGCAAAACTTCTGCCTGTACATATCTTTACTGTGGCAATGCATGTTTTAGAAATGAAAACATAAAACTTGAGAACTGGCTCTTGGTGTCAAGCACATATCAATTACCCCACCTGTTCAAATAAAGTCATTGCAAACTTCTGGTGGGAAACACAATGTGGTGCAGTGCAAATATCTTCCTTTGTCTCATCTGCAATGTGGAAGTGAATTCGCATTAACAGGTTTTCCTAGCCAAAGGAAAAAAGGAAAAAAATGCATTAGATAATTTCAACTGCAGACAAAAACTAAGATATAAATCACAAAAGCATGTCAGATGCAATGATGTTACAGACAGAAGGCTCCTGCAAATTTGTGGAAGTTGCTTCAAAAATACAGGAATTGGTATTTCATGGAAAAAAAGGAAACGCACTCCACTTCTGATTTGAAATGCCTAGATCACCATTTATTTTATTTACTAGCACTGCTGAAGACTCTGCTGCTGATGTTTTTGTCAAGTTCTCAAGCATCCATGGATATGACCAAATATAACAGAGTACCTATGCAGTTTTAAAAATCACTGGATTGACACTAAATTCTCATCAACACAAAATAAATCAACTTCTACATTCCATGACAGCTTTGAAATATGCCACATCATCTACATTCTATCAAAAAGGGGGAGAACTTATAAATGAAGAGGCAGACTAAATTCTGTATGAAACAATATCTAATGTTCAGTCCTTTTAATTTATAAAACTACATCTGTTTTAAAGTTCCCAGGAGTTCTTGTCCCAAGACCTTCTCTCCTTCCACTGTTGCCAACATTAATCTGTGGGTGCCAGAAATCTCTTGACAACTCTTCCAGCAGAACACTTTTCACTAACACTGCTAGCTGCCTGGGTGGTTTAAAGGCCTGCTATAAACAGGCCAAGATTAATTATTTGGCAGAACAGCTCTAACATTGTACAATTTTCCTTGAAAAATTTTCCTGTGAAAATGCAGTTTCAGAATAACTGGCAAACAAAATGTCTTTTCACCGTTTTGAGGTGATCTTTAAAACTCGAATCCTGGATCATTCTTTTAGCGTAATTTTTTCATAATTCACGTCTAAAGCACACTGGAGAGGGCAAGCAGTTCATATGCAAAAGAAACTGTAAAAACAGTTACTGATGATACTACCATTTCCAAATCATTAGTTTGGGGATCTCTTAGTGCACTTTTTCAGGCCAGACATGCAAAATCTGTTGCAATTTGGGGAAAGGAAAAATAGAGGGGAAAAAAATTAAGGGGAAAAGAATCAGGGTAGTGGTGGGCCACAACTCTGCCTGTCAAACCATCTTTCAGTTATACTCACAAAACATTCAGCAGCATCATCCATGATGCCCAGCTGGAAGCGTTGCTCATCCTGAAATGTCTTTGCAAGAGCAGTGCGCAGGGCATCAGAAGGCAGTACCTTCTCACTGCTACACTGAAACTGGTTGAATATACCCTAGTAAAAACACAGGAAGATAGTTAAGTTACTGTATTTTTCAAAATATGACTCAATTTATCTGAAAATAAACAGCAAACATTTAATTTGTTTGGATCCTGCAACACACAGATAAAAGTATGGTACACAGACTACAAGAGAAAATCCTACAAGTTTCTCCTTTGAAGTCATAAGCATCTTTGACTATTTCTTCCTTTCCTTTCACATATACAAGGGAGGGTTAGGAGTTACAGAGGAAATTTCTCTCAGTGTCAACCCCCCCGGATCTATTTTTCTTTTTCCAAATCTGATTCCTGAAGCAAATACAATGAACACCAAAACCACACTTTTTATTCCCATATCTCCCTCTCCATTTAACTTTCTCACTTCCAGCTTACCCATGCCACCTTGCTCTCTCTTTTAAGCAAGTCTTTCCAAATATCTCTAGCCACAACTTGATACTTGCACACTTTAAGAGATTTACCTTTCACAAGTCCAAGTGGGTAAGAATTAGATGATTTTTCTATCAGCAGGCAGGAGGGAAAAGGCACGACGTGAATAGGAATGGCAGTTCCTATGTATAGCCAGCTGCTCACTTGCTGCCATAAACCTGTATTTTCACAAGTGTAACTCACACATCACCTGGGTAACAACCATTTGCAAGGATAAGTAGTTCTAAAAGGACACATTATTGTCTGAAGTGTGAGTTATATGCATGGAAGTTCTGTACATAATTCCAACTGATTAAACGTCCACATTTATTTTGTGTGCTTTGCGTGCATATGTGTGTGAAATATCCAAAATACCATCTGAACAGTTAACTTGCACTGTGCCCTTCCTATAAAAACAGGAACATAATTCTATATGCAAGATCTTCAATCTAAGTAAAAACTTTTAGTCCTTATTTTAACACAAGACAACTCTCCATCACCACTGTGCTCTACTTTCTACCTCATTTCATATGACAAGCAACCATCTTCATCAGTGTCAATCTCAAAATTCTGCTTGTCCGTTCCTATAAAACTTCCCTCACAGTTTCTCTAAAAAGTGTGGAAAAGCTCAATTCATACTGCAAGAGAGAAAAAAAGGGACCACCTTTAATTGTGCACCAGTCTGCATTTCTGCCTTCTAACCTACTAGTAAAACAAAGAGAAAATCAAAATGGCTTGTTCTGGTTGATTTTCTTTCAAATCTCTACTAATCTGCAGCAATTCACAATTCACATAGCACTTCTTCCTTTAATTACAGAAATGTTCTCCCCAACATACTTAGGATCTGTCTTAATTGGAAAGAATCTAAATCTTTTTCTCCTTTAACTATTTTTACTTGTTTCTTATAAGGAAATGAGAAGGTAAGCTGGGAGATTTGCCAAATGGTACAATCTTGTCTGTTTTGAGGAAGCTGGAAAAAGTGCAGAGCACAGCTAGCAAACCAACCTGTGTGGCTCTGCCATTTCTGCCCATAGGAATTATAATGTTGACATAATCTAAAATAGATGTGATATACCTATCTCTCTTTACTGCAACTTTTATTTTGGTGGTCCTCAAAGTGCTCATTCATGGATAACTGTCCACTGTGCTGAAACCCATAGCTCTTCTACTATTGCCTTTATTAGAGCATCACAGAATCATGGGAAAAGGGTAATGAAGAGAAAGCTGTGAGGCAGTATCATACTTCATGAACTACAGACAATACCTCTCCTCAGTTACCTTATATATATACACATATATAAAACAGAAAGAATGACAAAGTCTCTGCACTTAAACATGATTGCCATTTCTGTCACTCTGATAACTGAGCAAGTTTCATGTTTCATTAGTGAATTTTCTCATTTCAGTGACCTTCAAAATAAAAGGCAGTGAAACATAACTCCATCCTGCTTCACATTTTACATTAAATAATTTAAGAGCACTTCAAAATATTGACAATTGTGCTTCAGAAATGTGCTTATTCTGTTTATTCAACCTCATTTCATAGATCTGAGACACTTGTCTAGCAACTGGTCCACAACTTCACTGCCGTGAGCTGATGGGCAGCACCCGGTTTGCTTCAACGAGAGCCCTGAAATGGCTTTGCACACCTGGAGGGTGAGAAACAATGCA